>MIEF01005610.1:0-46003 GCA_001870725.1 Taenia solium | reverse complement strand
ATTCCTTCTCACGGCATAATGTTTGTGCGAGTTTAGGTGGTATGGCATGGACCGCACTACGAACAGCGAAGGAGGCCTCAGAAGCAACTTCTTTGCACTTACCTTTGCGGTAGTAAATGTAGGGTGGTTAGGAGTAGTTGGATCTGATGCTGGGTAGTTTGGGACAACATGAATTTTTAGAAAGAAGGGGAAGAAGTGTTGGGTGCAAGTTCTGAGGCATGGCGAGGTGCGGCGCTGCAATAAGCAGTGCTGAATTGCGACACGGGTATTGGTGAAGTGCAGTCTTGTCTAGTGCACTCTAGTCTACCTCCAGTCTAGTCAGGACCTTTAGCTCTGAATGATTTAATAAGATCAGGATTCAAAGAAGGATCAGAGGAGCCGCGATTGGAGCTCAGTAAGGAGCATTGGCGTAGAATGTGGTAGGGTGGGGAGCCAGGTGAAAATAAAGCTGGGTTCGGAGGAGGCAAAGATACGATAAGCTTGAGGAAGTCGGAGAAGCATGACATTCTGACGTTACAGGAAGGCAACTGATAAATTAATGCAAATAAATGCACAAATGACATGCGAATCTCCAAAGCGAGTTACTTTTATGAAAATGACTGCAATAGAGTTAGATAGGATTTTTTTTGATTTCTCACATATCGTTTGAATAGCACTGTTGGAACCCTGGCGGTTTAGCAAAGACTAAGCGTTTAACCTCAAACACAGGCGCCTTCCTCTCAAGACTGAGTAATGCAAACCGTTTCGTTCTAAATGTCTCTGGGTTCTCTTGGAACCATTGAACGGGCTTAGTTTTTGTAGGAAATGGAAATTCTATGCAATCCTACCATGTATCCGCACAGAAATATGCAGCATTTAACTACGTTTTACCTACCATGCATAGTTTCGTGGAGATTATGTACGAGGAATGCATCAATTTATTGTGAGCCCATTGCTACGTTGCCAACCTAGGGCCTTTACGCATGCACTAACGCATGGGTAGAATGATTCCGCTCAATAGGATCGTTGTTACAAAGTTCTTTTAATACCTGCGAGGAAATGCTAACAAATTGGCTGCATTAGCTAATCATGCACAAACGAGTGCACGTTGGGATGTGTTATGGGGAATTGAGGAACCTGGTGCGGTACAGGCATTATTTTAGATAGCACCAGGCTGGTGCAAACCTCTATGGAGGCAAAGTGAGCTACATAACCATGATGCATGTGACTCAAAATAGCAGCAGCTGAGGAAATATTTGTGACAACCTTCGGTTAACCATGCCACTGAACTGAAATTTTCCTGCCTTAGTGTTGAAGGTGACTCTGCTTTAGCTGCTAGCATTCACTCGTTCTTGTTTCATAATCCAATCAAGGAACTACATACGCCCTGCATGGTCAGTAGACTCCAGTTCTTGGGTCAGTTGAGCTTTGCAAGCATAAAAGCACGCATGTTTGCAAGAATCTGCCGCAGACAGCCTCCTAAAATGCTCTTTTAACCATATCGCCGAACGGATGTTCCTGAGCTCCCAACAACACTTTCGTTGGTAGCTTTGGTGTTTTGTGTTAAACGACCTGTTTCGGGACGAGCGGAGTGTGTAGGATCACGGAGTGATCCAGTGCCCTATTTCCACCATAATTTGTACCAAAATACGAAAAGAAGCTTGCGATGCTTTGTTAGGCTAGAAATGCTACGCATTAATGACAAGTCTTGCTATTCCCTGTTGCGCTGACATTTTATGACTCCGACTGCCCCCTTCAACATCTTTTTGCTAAAATTACTTTAGCACACAGGTGGCTCAAAGAGCGAATTGTGTGTGAACTTCGGGACATCTCTCACACAATGAACGTAACTGGGGACAGGTCTTAACTGGAAGCGACAAGATGCGCAGCTCATACTGAGACGATGCAGAGTGTGTTCCGCCCTCACCAATACTGCAATTAGAGGTCCAAATAAGGCTTTAGGCAGTGCTGAGTGGTAAACTATAGGCCAAGTATGCATGCTTTCAGTACAACGCTAAAATCACCCTGCGTATAGAAATGGTGATGAACCCGTGTGGTTAAATAAGCATCCGAAAATCTTTTGTTGCTACTAAACACTTAGAATCCCTTGAGGCGACTGTTAAGTCAGGTCAATTTGAAGTACTTATCTGAGGAATGCAACTGTGTGCTCGTTTACCACCTCCAGGTGACGCGGCAGACATTTTTTAAAGTTGCAGTTAACCACGTTTGCAAAAGATATCTTCTGTCAAAGCGAGGAAATTGGAAACTCTAGTCGTCATGAAGGCAGAAGCAATACTTTGTGAAATTATTACCACTTGTCCTTCATGAAATGCTGGCTGTGATTTGACATGCAATGCATCTAGACGTATTTTGAGTTGGATGTTGTTCACTTGCTTGAGCGTCTACAGTGTTCTCAGAATAACAAAAAGGGGTTTGAAATTTTATTTCCATTTCACGCTATAGCCAAATCAATGGGAAAGTCCCATTTTGCTGTAGGACACACACTCCCTAAACGCCTTCTATTCTTCCTCTGGTACTTTCCTAAGTGTGGCTTTGTGATATTTTTGACACTCTGATGACCATTATTTTCCCTCCTTCAAATTCCTCTTGCGGGAACGAAACTCACGTGTTGAGTTGCATACTTTGGCTTAGCATCAATTTTTACTAGGTAAAAGCTTCCATTTCATTCATTTACATGGCGGAAGCAGAAACCTTATTGCAGTAATAACGATCCAGAGGGACCAAGTGTACCTCCTTCCTATTTTACAGACACCTTCCATACTTAATTGCCAAGGGTGTTCAGGACAAGTGGATCTTCACCATAGTTGCGAAAGAAGGCAATGTCATTAACGAGGTGCCACGGATTCTAGCCGGAGGGTAATCAATCCTGCCCGGTAGAGGAGCGGTACGTTTTCGAAACCTCATGGAAGCCAAAATCATGTAGAGACACTATAGTGCAGACATCCAGAGCAATTTGAAGTGGCATGAGAAGAGCACAACGAATCAACTTTCTTTTGTTGCAAATCAGCTCAAAACGAGACTGTGGCATAACGACCTACCGTTCTTCCCACCCCCTACCTCACACAGTCAAATGAGTGAAGTAGGTCGGTTAAGAATAACTTTAGCCTGAAAAAGGAGGGGGCGTAACATCAGCTAGACTAGAAGCTCAACATAATCCTTTTAGCTCTCTGACAGTTGTTAACGAGATAATGCACGTGGCCGTGCTGGCCGTGCCTAGAGTGTGCTCAGAGAGACCTACAGATGTCACTAATGAAGGTGATTTCTCATCCATTTACATGGCAGAAGCTAAGTTCTAGCTCTGGAATTCGACGAGGTGTCCTCCAGTCATTCTATGATAGCGTGACACAGCGCCATGGCAGGCGACGGGACTCCACCAAATTAAATTAATCACTCGGGCAAAGTGGTCCCGAAATTCTTAGCTTATTTAACCCCCTTCATTCGTCATGTCTACCTGCAAACACACTTGTGATGGATTGATACACGTGAATAACATATATTTTTGTAAGTCATTGCTCTCCACGCTCAGTGTCAGCATTGAGGGGTAGGAAGGCGATGGGTAGCACGCATTATTCTTGGACGTAAGTTCAGAACGTCCGGATATATCTATTTAAACATGGGAATCCCTTTGAACCACTAGGCCTTCTTAACCAAATTAAAATGGACTAACAATTGTTGTATTTTTTGTCTTCTTGACTTCCCATATCAATAATTGTTGTGTAAGCCCTACCCTAATCGACGACTTTGGATTCTTTTAAGCTCCTCTTATTCATATGCCAAGCGGCTCACACGAATTGGAATTGAATTTGATGGATACTGGCGTAAAAATTTGTATCTTCAAATATCACAACCGGCACTAAACGCGAACCAGGTAGTTGCTCTGGCTCTAGTGCATTTTAAGTCCTGCCACATTATCGTTCGATATTTTGGTTACAGTCAGCAAAATTAAAATTCCGTACTACAAAATTGTACACATTTGCTAAAAGGAGAGGCAGTGCTGCGTTAATTAGTTGAAAGAGCATAGAACAAAAAATCGCCATTAAACCTCGAGCCTGTGGACAGACACATCATTCCAAAAAGGGTTAAAGATTAATGCAAACCTCTAAGCCGTGGGCTTCAGAAGTCTTCCGCTCTCCTTAAGTTAATCAAACTAGATTTCTACCATTGGCTCCAAATCTGCTCCACCTTCTCCGTACGCGCGTGTGCATGTTTTTCGCGAATAACTACTTTTGACCTGATTTCGTCGACCACCTTTACTTTAGGCAGTTCACGAGCTGCTTTCCATTTGTAAAGCAGTTCATATGAACTGATTTTGCATTTATATGAGGCTAGAAGAAAGCATTGTTTGATAATAAAGTCAAGGTGTAACAGTTTTTAGGAGAATATTTGCTCCATGCCATAGCAGGTTTTGAAGACATCGGCGTACGTGCCATCATCGCAGGTGCTGTTGATTTTTAGATGTGACTGCTAGACGACACACACAGGCATAGCAGAAGTTGTAGCAACATTTAAGCTGATAAAGTTATATCATGGAATTTGTAATTTTGAGTCCCATTATTTGCGCGAGACACGAAATTCCTCATGGTTGCAGGCGATCGGCAAAAAAGAAAATAAAAACAAATGCAAGGAATTTATGTGCTAATTTAGCTAGACGGTCCATATTACAATCTTTCCGATTGTCGATGCATTCGCTTGTGTAGAAGGAACACGTCCTTTACTTGCGAAAACTCGTGCTACTTATCGAAGTTATAATAAAGCTAATGTGCTTCGAAGTGGTATTTGTTAAGTAGGATTGCTAAACGCTATGAATAATTGGCACTACTAAAGTCTGCGTTCGGTCCTTCCAAGGATTTATCACAAAATCGCCCTATTCTCATGCGGCAAGCAAACATGATTTATCAATGCGACTTCTTCGAAACCAACGCTTCCATCAGCCCTAAGAGAGGGAGATCATCGAAGTAACAGTTGAATAACAGGTGTATCAGTAAAACCACAGTGAAGGCAATCACGATCATCACAGCCATGTTACAGAGTACGGTAGAGGCTATCAACAGCGGAATCGTGCTTAATAATGGTGGGATTACAGATGCCATAAATGATCTGCTACAGTGCTCGAGCTCAATAACCTTCCAAATAAAATGACGGGTGAGGAAATCGCAGAATATAAAAGCAGGTAGCCACTGCCTATTTTTGTCAGACATAAGCTAGGCTAAGCTCTCACCCATTAAATAAGAATCCTCAGTTGGCGGCAATGGATGTAGACGCATATTTGCTAATGCTACGCAGTGAATTTGGATCCTGAGGGAATAATTTTGCTATCGAGGACTTGATTTTGCTTACGTGGTTGCAGTGCTAGTTTGGAACGTGAAAAATTTTGCTGACGTACTGCAATAAGTTAGGGTAATAGAGATAAATTTTACTGCAGATGGTCCACTTTCGCTTCTGACGATACGTTAAAGATGGTTTAAAGGGAGCAAATTTGCTCATGTGACAGCCGATTAATTGTAATAGGGAGATTAGTTTGCGGTAAACGAAGCGATTTCGCTAATGCAATGCAATGCAATGGAAACGGATCAAATGGAGAAGTTATATTTCAGAATAACTGACCTTGCTTACATTTTAGCTGAGTAAGTGGATTGAGAGGAGGAATAATGCTACATGGGAACTGATGAGATTGAATTTAGAAGAGAATGTCTGCTGCAGCCGATTCGATTCCTCCATTATACTACAATCAAGGTGGGTTGGAAGGAGAAATTTTTTTAAACTTTCATTGTACCTTGAGTAGCGTGGTCGCTTTAGCTGCCTTTATATTAACAGTGTTATCATCCTATATAATTACATTCAAAGGTGAAGCGAGGAATCAAGCTACTAGTGGGCAATTCAAAAGGTCAGTTGCATAGACAAGAGCTAATATCTGCCCTGTGTAGCGCTTGCACTGCAAGATATTCAGCTAATTTACATTTGGACTAACCTCTTGATCATGTAATGGGTGACGGTCTTGGATGTCATCGAAGGAGACTTCTTTTGTCACACTAGAAAGTTTATTGCTTTATTAAGCATTATTTGAATGTAGATGTCTGCCATGCCTTTATCCCATTTGCGTCCTACCTTGGATTCCTCTGTCCCTAAAACGGGTACGTCTTAGTTCGGATCCAGATGTGAGATGTTGGACGGTAGCTGCCAAATGGGAGAACGGAACAGCTGCCTACAGACTTTGACAAGCCCTAAGGTCAGTTGGGGCTGCAAAATACCCTTTCTGATGGTAGTCCAAAAATCTAAATTAATTTTTGGTCACTGTTACGCACACTCATGGGGATGAATTGACCTCAGCATTATAAAGCCTTCCCGAGCAAGTCAGGATAAACTCAGTGGCAAATAGCCAAACAGGCTAGTCTTTGCTAATGTGTTTTATTTAAGCATAATCATGGCATTCATTCCTACTCATTTACCAAAAACGGAAGATGCTTTGGTAAAAGCCACGTCATAATGGGATTCGCATATACATATTAGCATGCATCATCACTGGTGGTTTTTTTGGTGCCATACAGTGGACCTTCTGCAATAATTTTGCTGGGGTATCACTTTGAGAACCACCAATCAACTGCATTGCTCCACAGCGTGAAGCAATAAAACGCGTAATTGCGTCCGCTTTAACTTGTTCTTGCTGTAGTAGCACATCTAAATAAACCACTGAGATGAAGTTGGACTTCGATGAAAATCAATTTGCTGGAATTAGAAACTTCTGAACTCATTCTATCACTTTTCACAATTTTTGCACTATTAACTGCTTCACTAACGTGGTGAACTTTCACCGACACCAAATAGCATTGCACATTGTCGTTGATACACAAGGGCGCACAGGACTAAGAAGCTTGCCATGTTTATTGCAAACTCAGACTTGGGTCTAATTCACCCTCAGCAATCACCACTTTGCATTAACTGATTGAAGCACGGCCATGACAGTCCGCACTAATGCCCCCACTTCAAGATAGGCTTTTCGTTGCATGTCTCAGCTGAGCCTTCTAATGTATCGTATTGTAACACCGGAATGCTGCGAACCTCATATACGTCTACCTAAGTGCCAATGACAAAGCCCCTTTTGACGCATGAGGGTCACAACTTCCACAATCAAACTAACTTTTAATTATGGAAACGTTTTCTAGACCTTTCTGTTGATGCGTGTGGCTGTCACATTCCCCTTAGCGTCCAAGCCCACGGGCCAACATCATGACTTCAAACATGTTTTGCTACCAGAACAACACGCGATCCCGTTGTAAAATTCAATAAGCGGTAGTCCATCTTCCCATGAGACGAATGGCGGAGAGATTGCTTGTGAATACTTGCCATTTTAAGACTGCTACACTGATTTGGAGGAGTCTTTTGAAAAGTAGATCATTGTATGTTGGCGCACATCAAAGCATTAATAAACGACATTTATTTTGATGCCAAAATGAGCATTAAATAGCAAATGCGTATGGACTCATCTGCCGCAGGACCCGCCACTAGTGGAAGCGATGAGAGGTGGTTTCTGAGGCAGGCGTAATTTCATGTTTTCGGGTTTCCCACCCTATTGCTCTGATATCATTAGCAAGCGTTACCATTTATATTCACTGTGATACCGTAAAACCAGGTACTATGCAACGTTCCATTTGCTCACCGCAGCACATTAGGTCATGCAGCTCATGTGACTACGCATATTCTCAAGCGGCTCCAGTGCATAAAACTTCCACGTCACTTTTGGTTCCAACATCTCACCCTGAGTTAAGCTCTGAAACAGTGACTTAGAAATTCTACAACATTTCAACACTGCTGTCCAGCCAAGCGGTCTTGACTCCCTGGAAGGCCCTGAAAACTCATTTTATAACCAATGGGCTAAGTTAATGCAATTTATCAAACAAGTAATCTACCGATAAATAGCAAATAACTAATAGATGATTATTAGTGATAAATCGTAGTCTAACTAGGATGAAGCAGGACGCAAACCATTGGGCTGGGCCTAAAACTTAGGCCATCTAAGTTTAGAGCTTGCAGTATTAATTTGCTGCTAGCGTAAGAGATGCAGTATCACATAGTCCTGTGCTGCCCGATTAGCATCTGGAGGTCACGACTGTAATTTTCCAAGATTGTCAAATGACAAGGCTCTCGAGAATATTTCATTTTGCTTTCATACTAGCAACGTCAGACATTTGAACTCGTTACTTGCTTTGATGGTTGACTTTTGCCATGATCACAATCTTGGTGTCTCCTCAAACGAATAGAACTTCGATTCCCAGTATTTGGTATCTTCAACGCTCGGGTAAGACTGAAGCTGTGGGCTCCAATCTTGCAGACGATAAGTTTCTATATTTTCTGAAACATGCTCAGGTATGCTGCTATGCTGTAATCAAGGATAAACAACTCTACCTCATGGTTTCCATTTAAATTATGGTCAAGACAAGCCAATCAAAACAGCATTTTACCCGTATGGCTGCACCGACTTATAAGCAGGAGGACAGTCATTTGCGCTCTTACGACTTGATCTAATGCGAACTTGAAGCTTAGGCCTGGTGTTAAGACCGAATTATAGACGCGTGGAAGTGAAATTTCTGGACTGTGTACCACAGAAATTCCGAATCTGTTTGTCACTTAACATTGTTCTGTGTCGGTCGGAAAATTAAAGGCTTATCGTACAGGGTAGCTTGATGCAGGTAGGTTGTCAAAAATGAATATTTAATGGTCCAATTTGGTGGTACTTCAGAGTCGAATTGTTGTAATCGCTTAAAAGTGACAGATGCTTACCTTACAGCAGACAAGTATCATCAATCCTTTCATGGACAGAAAACAATGCGAATCCCTCGGAATACTCACGAGCAAATTACACCACATTGGAGTTGCACAGGAAGTCAAGGCATGCCGTAAAGTAGAAGGCCAGAAGAACAAAATCATGGGGTGGACGAAAAACAGGGCTCTTACATCTTCGCGCAGCGTTCAACGGCATCTAATAGTGAGCAAAACGCAAAGTCTTTCTAATTTAATTCCCTCACGCCTTCTGCTCTTTTTCTAGTTTACATTGGCTCTTCTCGCATGCATAAATTTTTAAGGGACATACAACAAAAGAGCCTAGTTTAAAAGAAAGTGCACTCTGAATAGAACCTGCCAAGACGCATATTATTAGCAAATTTTGCGTCTACTATTTTGTGTTAGAGCCCAACAGTTGATTTCAGAACAAACTTACTCTAACCATATGTATCGGACTCTTAATTCTTGTACAGCCAGTCAGACACTGGTTGCTTATTTGGTGCTTCTGGGTACCTGCTCAACCACGACGGTAGCAAGTAGAACTTTCCACGAAGTCCACAGGCGACTTCTGCTTCTTTGCAGAATACGAAAGCAGCGTGCTATTACCTAACTTATTTGCCTTCGTGGCAGAAGATCCACCCCAACTAGGTGGGGGAAGTGCATTTTGATGAAGTTGCAGCGGTCAAGATACAAAGTCTCAGGGTCAAATCTGAATTGAATTTATGAACGAACAACTAACTTTAAATGCCACTGTCTTTGGCAAACAGATTGCGAGAGGTCTTAAACCAGCTTCACTTTTTCAAGCGGGGTCAAAGGGCATTGGACACTGACTGAAGTGCAATTAATCGGTAGTTTGCGCCTGGGGAAAAACAATGCCTGCTCATATGGCTTTACTGGGGACGCAATCATATGTCCCAACCCTTTGCTCTAAGAAGCACTGCGCTTGTCTAGCATTGATCCAGTGGTGTCATTTCGGCTAATATGTCGCATGACATGGAAGAAGTTGACCAGTGATGGTTCGCTCTTCAGCCCAAATTTGGGATGATCGGCTGTGCAAATGCATCATGCAAAATGATCGAATCATGCTAGCTCAATTGTATGCTACGACAGTGCTTACACCTAGTTGCGATTACATGCATTCGTAAAGATTTGGTGTCAATCAGACTAGCCTAGTTGGCCAGTTTGGCTTGGTTGATCTTCATTTTACTAAGGCATGTCTTGGATGGTTGAAGACCAATTGCTTTGTACGGCGTGTAATGCTAGATTGCAAGAGTGCGACAACTCATTTCGGGTGCATCGGTATAGCTAAATTTAGAGACGGACTGTTTCTTACCCTCGCCTAACCCTTTATTTGTGAGAGTGACTCATCACCGCTATGTTGGACCCGAAGTTGATTTCGCACTTTATTCATGTTAAGGACGTACACAATTTTAATTGGACGCATTTGGTTCGGCTGCTATGTTCAATCCTACAATCACGTAAAAGATGGTGATCGAACCTCTTTAGCGGGTAGGAAATGCAGCAAAGACTCATTCCCATTCTATGACATTGCGTCAACAGCCTGGTGATTTCATCTGGTCGGCATTCGAAAAAGTTGTAGTCGATTTGGCATTCCTATATTTGACTGTTTGATGGAAACAAAACTGGCTCTTAACTGCATTACTGACCTTTTCCAATCGTCTACTATTAAGTCCATTCCTCGTTGCAGCATAAAATAAGAGTAATAATAACTAATTGCAAAGCAGGGACAATTTCTACCTGGCCATGCTATTGAGGTATCATATCTAGCAAATGGACGCAGCGGAGCGTTGAAAGGTCAGACATCATACCCACCTTCATAGTGATAGGGCCTGCTAACAGTAGAGCAGCAAAACTAAGACACGAAAAGTGTTGAGCTCACTGCTCAGCGATCGTTGCTTTTCTTTTCACGAGAGGCTGGAATCAACAAGTTGGGCAGCTATTTGCAAATGATTGTGCAAATATTGATTGCGACAATAGCACCGCTTCTAGACGTAACATGCAGCGTGTTCTTATGTGGTCTGCTCATTCGTTGGTACCACCGCCCTTTCCCTTTTGATCCAGTTGATATAATAGGCTAACAATGACAGAGTGTGAATCATTTCTTTCATCTAACTTCACACTTGTGCTGTAACATCACGAAACCTTCCACACGGTTTTGTAGAAACTCAAAGTCACCGAATGTCCAGCCCAAATATGAACGACTGCGTTTATGCAACATTTTTACTATACGTCATCCAGAAATTGGCCTAATGTCATTACGCCACATTTTACATCCGATAAAAACTTAAATGGCTGTCAGCCATTTCTGACCAAAACGTTGAAAAGATGGACTGCGAACAATGAACACATACTTAATTGTGATAATAACTGTGAAGCGGACACGCATAAAGCGGATGCTAATACATAGCAGAGCACGGACATTTCTCCCACCCTTCATCCTAAGTGGCTGAGCTATTGGTGTCGAGGTTGTCTGCGGTGCTGACAACGCAAGTGTTAAGGTCATCATTCGTAGCGTTGTTTGAAGCATGAGTAAAGAGTGGGCGACTGTGCTTCACTGCTACGTGTGTCTTCATGTGCGTTCGCATATTCGACCGATCGGCAAAGGGGCGTTGGCAGACTGGACAAGCAAAGGGCTTTTCGCCTGTGTGCCTCCGCTCGTGGACCTGAAGGACCCACTTGCGAGAGAACATCTTATTACATACGCGACATTTCCATGAACGCAAGTGACTTTGCGTGTGCATGTTGAAAGAGGCAGAGCTGCTGTAAGTTTTCACACACTCTTGACATCGCCAAATCCGTTTCTCCCTTTTCTGCATCCCATGGCCATTTACCACATTGGAAACTGCGCAAGAGTCGCCGATGTTGTTTACTATACCGGTGTCATGCATTTCAATGTTCTTGTTGCATGGTGCAAATCCAGTGGCAGTAAAACCGAGAGCAGTGTCCATTGTATTGGCTCCACTTGTGTTGGCCCTTGTGCATAGCATGTTATTTAGAATTGCTGAGAGCAGGTGGTGGCACCAGGAAAGGCGATCGACTGCCTGAAGACCAAATCCCCTGGACCACGGTGGCAAAGAGTTGCAATGGAGCCAGGGCAGCATGACAGTACCAGAATCGACAGGTGGGGCATAAAGTTGTGGAACCGGTCCAATTTGATCCATTGATTGAACAGGTGATGCAAGCATGTTTTGGCAGGTGGAATGTGTGGACGAAGTTCTCGCCAGATTCTCTTCATTGCATCCACATCCAATCTGTGATAGTGACGATGAGTTAAATTGATCTGTTGAAGCAGTGGAAGAAATGCTAGAAGAATTTACTACTGCGACCGATGTCGATGACAAGGATGCCGAAGCCGAGTCGTAGGAGTTGGAGCGGCTCATTCCACGTTGATGCATGACTTCGTCCTTAACGAGAGAACTGGACGGTGTTGGGAATGCTTGCTTTTTGAGTGGCGCCTTCAGTATGCCTTCGATGGAAAAGTCTAAAGGAAACAAAATCACTTTCACTGTGGGATGGAAAAACACTTAAATTATGATATCGTAGTAAGTTTGACGAATCTCTACTCGAATCCCATGACAGTGACATAGATGATAGAAAGTGCATCAAATTCACAACCTACCATATTTCATGGTTGGCAGTGCCAAAGGCGACGCATCATCAGCCAATATCTGCCCTTTTATACTACACAGTCGATTTTCATTAGCTCAAATTTTAACGACTCATTGGTTAAAATTAAGCAATGGGGGTTACTAGGCATGGTCAGTGGTTGAGACCGAATGCTGCTACGTATAAAATGAGCGAATCCTTTCCTATCCCTTGCAGCGTTCGTCGATTCAGCCTTTTAAATATTTTACGCTTATGCTCAAAGATGCAAACTTTGCTTCCCATTGCCAAAGTGTTCATTCTAGCGTCTGGCTTTCCTCATGAGTCTTTTGATTATAGCACGCTAAACTAGAATTCGTTTGCTTCCTTGTGTTAACTCTTATATGCTATGCGCTAAACGCTCTGGTCCGTTATGCGCATCCACAAATTTCAATACCATCCTACTGGATGATTTCCTTATTGTGTTAAGTGCAATAGAGATGTTGTTGAACGAAGCACAACGTTTCAGATGAAACAAACGCATCATCTCAATTGGCCCTGGACCTTGTGCGGTTGAGAGCTATCGCATTATATGTGCCTAGGTTGGGCGACTCAAAAGCGGTGCTATTTTATGCGCACGACGAATCGGCCTTAGTTGGAGATTCTGGCTATTCACCACAAATGTCTCTGGCACCCTACTCCTCAGCAGAAAATCTGCCCAGCCCAAAGGCTGTTGCTGGTAGCCTCTTTCGAGAGCAATGACGTCAACGGAAGTCACAGAGGTGGCAAGACCAGCGGTCGTAGTAGGAGAGAGGATGGAGAATGACATAGAATTGGAAGTGCACAGTTCGTAAAAGAGGTGTCTGGACTAATCGAAACAGACCTAGATCAGATGTCGATGCAGTGTCCAACATTGTATCTCTCCGGACGCTCAAATTCAGGGTTCGTTTCGTCAAGGATATAGCAAAACTAACATAGCTACAACACTTTGTCAAAAAATAGCTGCAAAAGCGCAACTTCGTCCTACTTGCCTATTTATGTCTTTAGGGATGCAGCTTAAGTGCTTGCATCTGCAGCTCCCAGACTAACTCCTTACATTTCGAGTCTAATGCACGCCCACGACTGTGCGATAGTTAAAGGTTTCGACAGTTATTTTAGTGCTAACTGTTGATTGTTGGAGTACAGACATCTTCTTGCCCATACACATCCGTTGCTAGTTTAAACAGGTTTAGAAATCCCCCAATGTCGCATTCTGACTACACCACAAAAGCAGCAAACACGTGCTTGTCCCTTAGGTTGATTTCAGTTAATCTTTATTGGCACACCTTTGATATCTTTATCAAGCTTTGTAGAGGAATAGGAGAAATTCCCAGCCTTCATTACGTTTAGTTTCATAGGCAGTCTGATTTAATTTGCATTTGATTACAAGGAACTTACTTAACCACTCATTTCTTTATTAAATCTGGTTTGTTTTCCTTTAAGCTACTGTTCGTTAAAATATTTACCTAACATCTTTACTTACTTAGGTTACAGCAAAGTTTTCTCAGCAATTAATGAGCTGCAGTTGATATCAGCGCTCGGCTTGCGAGGCAATGGAAACATGCATGGAATGTGAGCATGCTGCTTATGCTCATGGGAAATTCGCTTAGAAATTGGGTTATAGACTGAGTCAAGTGTGGATGCGGTAAAAGCGGACGTGGTAGTAGACTGCTGCGATGAGGTGGAATGATATTTAAGAGAATGGAGAACCCAAGGAATGAGGCAGAAAGATCATGCCCCACGATTGCCGGCTTGCGGTGGCGAAACGCACAGTACAGGCAACTTTTGATTCCGAAGACCTAGCAGCAGTCCTTAGAAAAAATTATTGTGTTTACTTCACTTTTGCATCTTACCTTGAATTCTATCCCCTTTCCTTATTCTAAATAAGTTACCTATAATGTGATGTACAAGACTCCCGTTTTGCTGCATACCAAATCACGTTTTGGTTGCAGGCATTCGCAACACGAGGCTAACTATAAAATGTAGGGATTTCACAAAGTTGTAATGAAAAATTTTCTCATAGGAAGACGACTGGCGTCTCCCTCAGTCGTGTTATGTTACCGTGCTTAAGAGGTAGAAGGTCATATTAAAAAGGCATGATTTTTAAGATGCCTAATATTGGGGTCAAATAACTTGGGGCAAAGTAATTTTACTTTGCATTCCAAGAAATCGCTACTTGCAGTTTATAAATTCCAATGGACTTACCTGTCAGTTATGCGCAATAAGCTGCACGTTTGCAAGCGTAGAATTCAAGAAAGCTCACGGTCAATGTGTTAACCAGTAATTACCACAATCATTTGAAAGCGGAATTAATTAATTTGGAGGTCAACTTGTGTTCCTGTACATAGTTAGGATCATAAGGAGGGAAATTTTGTTGCTCCAAATTCGAATACACCTTGTCTGCAGCCATCAGTCATATGTCCACTCACTATTATTACAGCTGCCTATCCACTCTCAATCACCTTATAGTGTAAGGCTCTTTCAGGATAAATGGCCATGTAAGCATACTAACTCGACCAAATAAGTACGTGTGAATCATTGGTGAAAATCCTGCTACTAACTTTTGACTTTGATTCGAAGAAACCGAAGCCAATGCATCACTAATCTATTTCTAAGGTGGGAATAACAAAAAGGTATGAATGTTCATTTAACAAAGGCTTGTTACGGAAAACATTTGTAAGACCCTAGGATAATATGCATGCTACACCCAACAATGGACCACAACTTGGCATGGTTGGCATGCCTAATGGTAGCACTAACTGGAAAGCTGCTTTTCAGAGTAAGCGTACATTTGTGCAATTCAAAAGTTAAAGTGACTACCGAAAACAACAAAGGATGGAGGCGGCATAATAGCATATTATCAAATCATTTTACGTCCCCTCGGTATTGAGCATTTGCATTTCTCAGGGTGGACGTATTTGCATTTGCGGGTGACACAAATCCGAGGTTATGGTACACCGAGAAGCGATGGTAGGGAGATTGAAGAAAATGAGCGGAACGCGAATTTTTAGTAATCCAGAACTAAGCTAGGTAGGTTTTGTGTGTCCAGCTCAGAGGCGATCGCGCATTGGATTTCTTCAAAAGCGGAGGAGATTGGCAGTATAATAGGCCGTGCACTCGACTTCAGGGTTAAGTAAGCACATGCAGATTGTACTTCATATCAGCAACCTATCTTCTCGCTACCTGCACATTATTAAGCACCGCATTCTTTCACACTTAGTCGGCCCACCACAAGTGTGGCAAAAACCCAGAAGTACACAAATTAACCTATTACTACTTAGTGAAAACCTGTCACACAAAGCTGCGAAAACGAATGTTTAGCAATCTAAAACCTGTCCTACAAGACACACATGCAGCTATTCGAAATGGAAGTTTGATGCAGGTTAGGGAAAAAGTAGCGCATTTAATAGAAGCTCGGGGTAGAACACAAAATCCTATGATTGAGAATCAATGCACGTGGTCATGATTGGTGGAATTCTTTAAATACACTAAGTGATTCTATTTTTAACATCAAAGAAGTTTCCAACTTAAGATCTAATGTATGTTCTATCCATCCGTCTCCCCCAAGCAGAAATTTAGCCCAGCGAAATCGCACAAGTGGTCAACTAATGTCATCTCTACAAATGGTTTGGTACTAAATCGTGAAGTTAATGATGAACTGGGTGGCGCGATCTAAACAGGCAATGTCTCTGCACACTGCACGCCTATATTTCTTATCCCATTGCAAAGCATTCAAAACGTTGTTACTTGCTCACCAGCTGCTAACATACGCTCAGGCTCTAGACTGCAGTCTTTCCTGCAGTAATGAGAAAAAATTTGATCCCTTACAATGAGCTAGTCGAAAAGTAGTCATTTAAAGCATCTCACTTAGCTAAGGCCTCTTTCAGTCATTTGACTAGGTCCCAAATGAATCCTCTAAGTTACACGAATATCATTTCAGCAACATCGACGGACAAACTTATCACGAGCTTAGGTGACTGTTTACTAAAATTGTTAATAACCTGTACGCATCATGTTCCACACCAATTGTCCTCACCCACTATAATCGCAGCCTTTGTTTCCTAGTTTCCGGACGAAGTGGTTCATATCTGCTGTCCTCTTTCTAACTTCATTTGCAAAACTGACCTGACCAAATCACTTGCAGTTGGCAGTGCCAAGCACTGGAGGAAGGCAAACTAGATTCAACTGATATACACGTCAACAATCAGCCCAGCGACAAGGGAGAAAGGGACTTCCTTGATTTGGTTTAAGGTCGCTGATCCACTTCATTTCATCGTATTCGTCAACAATTTATCTCATTTGGTCCAACCCTTCCTCTTGACCCATCTTAACTCTTCTCCAATTTCTTTTACTATTCTGCCCAATCATGGTATCGCTCTGCACTCCGCGCTTTTGCGTAGCTTAGGACCCACATTATTGCATTGGATTGAGTAACGGTGACCAAGGAGGTGGTGGCGTTGGAGACGGTAGTGCATTCCGTAGTGTGGGTGGCGTTGACAAGCGATCTGAAAGAACATAAGTTTATTCACACTTTTTGTGGAATGTGCCTGTACAGGTTGTATTTGCAATTAAACAAGCAACTATGTCTTGCACCTCAAAGTGAGTCATAAATTGAAACACCAAACGTGGAAGCATGATGCAAATGTTAGGAAAGGTAGCGAGAATATGAGAAATGTGAATTCAAGGAATAAAGTGTCGTGCATTTAATTGTGCAGGCAGGCTTGTGTAACAGGGCGGATGAAGGGATATAGTCATGTAGAAGTAAAATTTGAAGGGCAGTTATTCTTGATTAGCGGAAGCGGATGGAAGAAGAAAGAACTGATGCAGTCAAATTTGAAATAAAGTTCCACAACTGATACCCAATGCTGGGAGCCGCGCTGCATTTACTCGCACCTTTTTGCAAATTTCGCAGATCTTTCACGACGCATGTGCCAACTTTGATGACAGCTTGAACCGTTTTGGATTGCCCTTAGCCCACATTTCATCTCTCCTGGTTTGCAGATGGCCTTGACGGGAATGACTGACTGATATAATGGGCAAAAGGAAGAGCGAAACTCCAAATTTAACAGAAGGGTACACATTTAGACCATGATTAAGTAAGGAAAGGTGTGAAAGCTCTGCTGGTCGCTTAGAAGGAGGACAATTGTTCTGCACTGCATGCAGTCTGTTCATCAGTCCAGTACTGATAGTTTGGCCTTCGTTAAGTTCAGATTAAATATGACTTTAAAGACCTAGTAAATATGAAATGAGGAGGAAATGGGATCTATTAAAGTTTACATCAAAGGAAGTTTTTGGCCTGCAAAGGATTACATTCTCGCCTGTAAATCAAAATGCAGTGGCTGATTCCCTTCGTGAATCATTGCTTTAATGCTGCTGGTGTCTTTAACCCAACACCACTTATCACATTCATCTCATTGCAAACCTATCGCATCTGAAGACATTGATGAATCCCTATAGCACTTTTATTTGACTTTTGCCAAAGCTTTTCCGTCTGTAACTTAAGACGCTCACTGCATTAGGCTTAGTAACTCATTTTACGTGATGACCGATGTGCGTCAGGGTCATCCAGCATGTTGAAAACGCATGGACACAAACGTGTCCTGATACCTCACCCATCCAGACAGCCAGATCGAATCCACACGCCGGTCATGGTGAGTACTCACGACACCATGACCACAGGCTTCCTTGATTGCTTTCGCTCATGCAACCACTATTTTTACTAGTGCCATTGGTGACATTTGACTAATTTCATTTCGACACCATGTTCTACATTGGTGTTTAATCAACCCACAAACAGGCAAGTTGTAATTTACCTGTGATGATCAAAATGGTTTTGGAAACGGGTGAGAAGAATCAGTTCAGCGATGGTTGTTCATAACAGCAATGCAGAGGTCTTTATAAAATCACCCCCTAAGATAAGCAAGATATCAAGCCTTGATGTATAAGGATGATACTGCCAGACATTTGTCATATTAGCTAGTCAATATCAAGGCTTTTGATTTAACTTTGTCCCAACGATTCTTTTGTCAGTAGAAGTGGAATGCAACTTTCCACAAACCAGGTGCTCTAAGCATCCATTTACACAACGTGGTCTGTCTGTGTGGAAAGCAATGCCACTCAAGGACGAAAATGATCTCGGATTACGCTTGCTCTTCGATGGTCTGTGAAGACCTATTGTGCCTCTCAAGGGAAATGCGTTCTTCTTTACCATAGGCTTTCGTTCTATCAATGAGAACGTAAAGGAAGAAGAGAAGAACACGAGGTCCGTTGGGATTTGCCAGATTGGCTAGCGGCGTGACTAAAATTTGTGCGAATGGGGAGAGTCAAACCTAGTTTTCGCAATCACACATGGTAAAAGTAAGTCATTGCGAAGTCCAGGTTTGGAAGTAAATCTCATCGGCTGCGATCACCAAGGTTATGCAAAGGCTGCACAAAGACAAGGCATGCAGTCAATGGAGTTTGCACATGACGTTGAAATTTTCAGTCGGGACAGACAAACATCACCGCATTACAAGAAAAAAAGAAGGAAAATAATAAATGACACACTAATCAAACAATACCGTAACAATTGGCACAGCATCAGCAACAAGTGGGTCCGCACACAAGCCAGTGGTGATTTTAGCGAAGCCTCGTGGAGTAGAGTGTTTGCAACTTTATCTGAACGTCAGTTCCTGCATTGTTTAAGGAACCTAAAATTCTAAACATTAATTATCTTTTAAATTAAGGTAGGAAGAAAGATGGGTGGTTATTCGATCCCTCAAAGTAACAAAAGGTAATTTTAGAAGGTGAAGGACATTGGCAAGAGGCTAGATACAAGTTTACTGTGCAAAGCATATGCGCACTTTTGACAGCCCACTGTCTCCCACCATTTAAATGTTCTAATTGTACTCTTTTTCTTGTTATTTTGAGGCGCCGTCGTTGTGGCCAAAGTCCTCATGAAATGGGGAACATAATTATAAACAGGTGCAGCTTAAGTATGGGCAAAATAGTAATTACATCTGCTATAAAAGATTCAGGAACGAATTGTTGCCACTACTATAGAGCAGGCGGTATAAGTGGCATCCGACTATATGGCATCTGGTTCCGTACGAAGCGGTCTATCGCCATTATCGCGATCCCCTTTATCAGTGCTCGAATCCCCTTTCAACAATTTTTGAATAAAGAACTCTAACAGTTTGCACTTTCTCTCCTCCGTATCCGAATAATCCTCTTAATCATGAACGAGTAGGACGTGTGCTTGTTAGCAGGCAACATAATCCTTCTGGTGAAGATAAATTTTGTCCCAGCTTTGAGCAAGTGGCAGAAAACCAAGGCTTTTGAAGGGTGGCATTTATTGCTACGAATTTTCACACTTCTTTGCTCTTCACTTCGCTAGATGTATGCAGTTCCCACTTTTCCGCCAACTTAAGAAGCCTCTCACCATCACAATTTTATTTTATTGCCTCGGTGCAAACTGTCTGTCAAGTGTCCAAGCTGGTAGTCAACATCATATTTATGCCTGAGCTTCCTTGCACATTCCACACGAATATGCTCTTAGTGAGTTAATCATTTTTATAACTCCTCCGTCAAACTTCGTGAAAGGCCTATTAAATCCATGCAATAAACTCAGCGTGTGTATTGCATTTCCCATGAAATGAAAGGGAGGGAAAACAGCGGTGCTTGCGCGAATATTTCTAAAAGGAGAGCAACTCACAAACGTTAAGGAGGAGTTCAAGGCTACCGTGTCTACCTGATTGATATCCCTCTCATTGCCCGGAAGTTCCATCTGAGGGAGTTAAAGGTCTTCCCGCATAGCTCCTCCTTTCGATATCCTAGTGGTGCAGTGATGGTAATAATAAGCAAATATGTTAATAAAGATGGCTCCAAACAGGCAAACAACTCAAATTTGGGGGCTGGAGAGTAAGCCAAAGTGTCGTAAGAAAAAACTTTTGTGGATAAAAGAATGCGTGAGGAGTTATCTAGGTCCCATTAGATCTTGATGAATTCCAGTTTGAAAATATGCCTATTGGAATTCCTTCACTGAATATCCTAACAAACAGTGCCTTTACTATGGGATTTACAGCGTTTAAATAAGAAGAGCAGCAATAAGGAATGAGTGACGATTGATCGCCACTGCATCCATGCAGGCTGAACTCATGGCACAACGCCTTTTGGACCTAAACAATGCGACACCAGCTAGTTCTTGCAGTAAGACACTAAGGGAACGAAAATAAATCCATTGAATCAAACGTCACTTACCTCTAACATAGCCATCTAAGGAATCAACTCATGATTGTCCGTCTTGATTTACAAAAGATGCTAAAATGTGGCAGAGTAATGATAGATAGAGATGGTTGGCTCTGAATACATCTTTTGGTTACAACATGACTGATCTTAAAGCCAGAAGTGATGTCAGTATCAAAGCCCTATGGATGTGAAACTTTAGCTAGGACCCCATTTTTGGTGTTCCATGACAAACATTAAATGCTAACATCGTTAGGCTTGTTTTGAGTCCTGTCGAACAGCTGCGCTGTTAGCTAGCTACGTGCCACTCTGCCATGGTGGCTAAACATCATGTCCGCAGTGCTTTTCAGAGCGTGTCTTCCTGAGGTTAGGAGCGATCAGAAGTGAATCAGCTTAGCAACTTGCGTACTCGCACATCGTGACATATACGGTTGGATCCGAAGATGCAGTCTTAGGAGACGTAAGCTTGGAAAATGATCAACTCTCATGTCATTGCAAAAGCTCAGTTTACTGAAGGATGTTCAGTTCACGTAAAGTACAATTACACCCTCTAGAGTGCATCTCTCCGCTAATGTCAAATTGGCAAAACAAAAATTAGCACCTCTGAAAACAGCTAGACTATCATCAGTTTAAGTCGGAAATGAACACTTTATCACTAATGTTTAGTGAGTAATGACAGAGATGTAGGAGGACTAGTTTGGTGGATATTCGCTAGATGAGATTTTGGTGTTTACACTACAACTAGATAAAAACCCATGCTTTCTGGCATTAAATGCCAATAAGCAACCTTTGAAAGCACTAAAGCTAGCCTAAAAACTAATGGTTAGGTCTTTAAGGGGAAGCATGACTCCGTTGTCTGCAATTAGTGGGAAATATTCAAGGCTGTGGCTTTCAGTGCAACTGGAATTCAAGATGAGAAATGGTGTCACCAATACACACACGAAAAAGATGTCAAAGTTAAGGTGGACGCATACGTCTGTACACTGCTCAAAGCAAAGTAAACCCAACTTCTGGATGTGGGCTTGAGGCTATGGATTACACGCATAGTTTATCCGCTACATTTTATGAATGCAAAGTTATCAAATAAAACACTAAATCGAGGAGTTACAACTCACCGTGAATCGAAATGCGACCTTAAAGTTACCGTGAAAGATATTTCCATTGGTGATAACCCTTATTGGATGAAGAAAATTGACACCTTCAGTGCTGAGTCGTGGATAGACAATTCGCCTGTTTATCGGGGATCACGCAGATGCGCGACATTACGTACCGCATTTGTTTTGCTCCTAAAATCGCCCCAATGGAGTTCTTTTAAAAGATTTTTTGCAGAACTAGCCGTAGTCTGTCAAGTTGAGCTGGACAGAAAAGTGGCTTCTGCTAGTACTTCAATAGGTGGACCTCAAAACGTGATAAGAATAAAGTCATTGTTCCTCTCTTGCAACGAGTATTTTTGGAAACCAGTACAGTAAAATTTATCTAACATTGCTACAACATGTTTACAGAAGTAGTGATGTTCAAGGTAAATATTTGAAGACTGCTAGACCTCTGTACTGCATTACTTTTTCCTCGCTATACCAGTAGGCTCACCAGGGGTTCTATTACAATCGAAATAAAGCTCAGTAAGAATTCGCTGGTTTGTAGCACATGCTGTATCGGTTTAGCTAAGAAGAAGAAGGAACTGCGCAAGCAGTCTCAACAAGAAGTAATTTATTTTAACAAAACAGTGTAAGCGCTGCCCGGAACCGCAAGTTTTGCCATTACTTCAGCTCCCGCAATCGCCTACGTCAATATTACCATTAAGTTGGAGTAGTGCCTCTTCAGGGCGCAAGGGATAAACCTGCTTTAAATGCGCTGCAGGAACATTTGACGTGTTGGATTAATCGTGGTATGATTTCAGCATAGATACAACTCATTGTACGCGCATTTCCCTTATGAATGTTTTTAATAACCCAATTTTCAACCTGCAATTGTTTTTTCGCAAGGGTTATTAGCATTCCTTCCACGTTTTAGTCGATTGCCTAGATTGCTGATATTTGTATGGTATTAGATGTCGACACCTACAAATCTACGCAAACGACTTACGGACACTTCTGTACGTTGACAAAATGCTAATGGTGAGGAGCATTTTGCACTTCATGCACAGGTGATTAAGCTGATAGGAGAATCTTAGTTGTGCAGCGCAGACCACCTTCCTTCTTATTTAGCGTGTCTGCTTCTAGAAAGCATGCCTCGTGGCGTGTGAGAAGCAGGCAAATGACTGGACTAGGTATTCACAATAAATATCAAGTAGCTACAAGGGGTTGTCTAGTATTATTTGCTCGCAAGAATAGCAGGATCATATATTTTCCGTCCCAATCTGATACAGGCTCCAGGAGCCACAGTCTAGCTGCTGTCATTTCCATTTCTAGCTCCATGCATGTCGACAGTCGCACATGTGACCATTCAAGTCGGGAGAAGTAGTGCTAGAAAGATGTCATTTTGACAACAGTATTAGGCGCAAGGTCTCAGTGGCCCTGCAAGACTAAGAGCACGACTCCCTAAGATGTATGCCACTGGTTGCGTGCATGCTATCAGAGCATGGATATGCATCATTCTTTGTCGCACTCCTTACCTCATTCATGCTTTGCACCCTTGTAGACAAGATGTCGGGTACGTTAGCTTCGGAGACCTAAGCCAAGTCCTGCCTAACAGCTGTGCTACAATTTAAGAAGGCGGCATTGCCAGTATGGATAAACACCGTGGCTGTACCGTTCACCGGGTTGTGTCATCCTGAGATCAGGGTTGATTAGAGCCGAGCCAGCTTGGCGAATTTCGTGGTCGTGTCCTATGTCATACCCAGCTGAGTCTGAAAGTTGAGTCCCAGATTTAGTAAGTCTAGGCAACAACCACCACTAGTGTCTTTGTAAGGCCACAGCTTATTGTAAGCCATTCATTCAAAATCATACTTAGCTATCGCCTTGTGAGCTTATGCTTCCAGTTGTGTTAAATCAAAACCATGGATTGGTTTCTTCATGATAGGCTGCCTAACCGCTAGTTGAAGTCAGGCATGAATTATGCTTATCACCTGCCATTGCTTCTCGGCAAATAATGACAAATTAGAAGGGCCCATTAACTGATGTGCCACCAACTGCAATTTCTTTGCTTTTGCTGCATTAAAGTTAGAACCAAATCTGTCCTAAATGCTCCGGCACTAATTCACCAGAAGAAGATTTAGCATATTTTTAGGCACAAAACTTAGCATGCAGACTGTTGATTAGGTCTTCAAAGAGTGGCATGTCTTCGCTGCCTGCATCTGGTAGAGATACCTTCGAAGCCTTGACTTTGTGTACAACTAGAATTTCCTACTAAATGTGGTTTAGTTGGCATGTCGTCTGCAACCCAATGCACACGGGAGTGGTGCAAAATTAATGGTTGGCACAACGTCTATGCGTTGCTTACAGCACAGATTCTATCTACTCCGGACATTGCCTTCAAAATTACACACGAAATGTGAAGTTTATTCGCTGTGTTTAGCGAATGTAAGGGTTTCAAAGGAATAGTTGGCCGATGACATGCAGCTTACAGCAACGCTAAGATGACCCAAAAGATGGCATGGGGAAGGGGCAGGATTCCAGTGATAGTAATCCACAATGGAGAAGAGAAATGAGGTTCGCCTATGATAAGGCACTATCAGAATGCTAGTCGGTACTCAATGGGTAACGTAGATGCATGGCATTCTACACCGCATATACTTCGCTACGTCCATTTTCCAAGATCAGTGCAGCGACACCTGTCTTCATCGGGTAGTTGCGCTGACACGCAGCGCACTTTAAGTCCCGCCACTTCCTCGTTTAACATTTGTTCACGTTCTGCGGATCAACATTCTGCGCTTCGAAGTGGTGCATGCTTGACAAAAGAAGAGGCAGCGTTACGCTAATTAGGTGAAAGGGTATGGAAGAAAGCACCAGCTAACCTGGAGCGTGTGGACAGATACGTCATTTCAGAAGCCGATTTTGCCACATTTACGACTTTTCTTAATTGATACATTACAAAGATAAGGATCAATACAAATTCCTGCTCCGTAAGCTTTGGGAGTCGTCCACGCTCCTTAATTTACTCAAACTAGATTCCAGCCATTGACTCAGACTCTACTCTACTCTACTTCCTTTGCACGAGTGCATGTGTGTGCTTATTGCAAATCATTGCTTTTGATTCTATTTCCTTTAATGACCTTTATCTTAGGCAGTATGACACTTTTTTCTTCCTTACGGCAGTTCATATGAGCTGGTCTTGCATTTGTCGGGGATTAGATGGAAGCAATGTTTGGCAATAACACCAGGTTGTAATGCAATTTTTAGTAGAATGGTCGCTCCATACGAGGGCAAGTTTCGAAGATGTTGGTGGGTGTGCCAAACACTGTTGACTCTGAGGTGTGGCTGCCAAACAATGCGTGCGGGAGTGGCAAGAGCTACAGCAACGCTTCAGATGATGGCATTTTAATATGGAGGTCGCAATTTTGAAAAATCTGGTTTGCATGGGAGGCTTAAAAGCCTCATAGATGCAGGTGATCACCGAGAAGAAAAGAAGAGTACGTACAGAGAATTTGTTCGCTAATTTAGTAAAACAATTTAACTTACAGTCTTTAGGTTTTTCGATGCTTTCAATTGCGTTGAAGGGATGTGTTCGTCAATTGCGAAACCTCATAGCCCTTTGAGAAATATTATTGGGCTGAGATGTTATGACACGGTCTTCGTTGAATGGGGATTCCGAACGCTATGATCAATTGCCGTTACCATTGTCGGCGTTCGCTCCACCCAAGGTTTTGTTACAAAGCGTCCTAGTGCCATGCAGCAGGCAAACGTAATTCTTTAATACGACTTCCACCATGCTGACCCTTCCATCAGCCCCAATGGAGGAAGGTCATTAAAGTAACACTTGGATAAAAAGAGGGTGCCAGTGAAGCCATAACGAAGACAGTCATCAACTTCACAGCCACGTTACTGAGTGAAGTAATGCCTATCACCAGGGGACTTGTGCTCAATAATAGCAGACTCACAGGTGCTATAAGCGACCTGCTAGAGCGCACAAGTTCAATCACCTACCAACTGTAAATAAAGGGCGAGTAAGTCGCAGAAGATAAAACCAAGTAGCCGATGCCTGGTCCGATGTGCTGGAGTGGATTCCGTCGTTCTAATTTAACAGGCACATGCCAAGCCAGGCTGCCATCCACCAACCGTTGTCTTCAGTTGATCACAACGGATGCAACCGCGTATTAGCCAGTGTTATGCATTGAAAGTGAATTGAGAGGAAAACAATTTTGCTGTCGATGAGTCGATTTCGCCTCCATGACTGCAGTGAGAGTTTATTACTAGAAAAGTTTTACTAATGTGCTGCAATGACAGTGGATTAGGAAGATAAATTTTACAGCAGACAATTCGATCTTGCTAATAGTAATGCAGTGCGAATGGATTGAAAAGAGTAATTATGCTCTTGTGACTGCCGAATGATTGCGTTCGGGGATTATTTTGCAGTAGATGAATCGACTCCGCTAATGCAATGCAGAAATTCTAGTTCAGATTAACAGACTTCGCCTTTACTTTAGCAGATGGAGCGGATTGGGGAGTGAAATGTTGCTGCAGAGGAATCGATGGGATCGGATTTGGAGGAAAAGTCGCCTGCAGATAGTACGATTCTCTTGTTTTACTCCAGGCAAGATGGATTGAGAGGAGAAATTTCAGTGCAGATGAACCAATTTTACTCATGCAACCGCTGTGAGAGTGGAATAAATGCCTAATTCTGCTCTGTATGAAAGGAGTTACTTCATGTAATGGAGTGGAGAAGTTTAACTGTAGACTATTTTATTTTATGACTCTCCAGTGGGAGCAAACTGGAGTAAGAAACCACTTTTGTAGACTAATCGATTTTGCTCGTTGAAATGCAGCAAAGCGAATTCAACGGAGGAATTTGTCTGCTGATGAATTGGTTTCGCCTAGAACCCCACAGCAAGTGGGATGGGAAGGAGAATTGCACTGAGGAAAATATTGAAGAATAGACACGTAGAAAACACTACTGCCTGACATATTAATCGAGAACGCTTTTAACTTGGCCCTTAAGTGCAGAGTGTAAATGACTCTTATTCATAGACCTCAACGATTTTGTCGACAATCAGGCTGCAAATTCAGGAAAAGTGCAAGTTATACCTAGGAGAATATCACTTAGCTTTTGGTAGGTAGAGAAATCTGCTAACAACAACCTACCTTTTATTAGTGTAGTAATAGTAACGACAGCTGATATTTCACTCCATCCTATTGCATAATTAAAGTCAATCCCAACACATGCTCTGAATTGACGCATTCGCACATCTTAATTTGACTCTCCACAATGTTCTAAATAAGCATGCGTACCTTGCTACATTTTTGGCCAGATGTTTGGATCTCTGCATATGTTCCATGTAGATCGTAAGAAGTCTGCTCTGGAGTCACCTCAGCCAAAACTCACACCAACAAACTGATATCAACTAAAATACACTTGTCAACTTATTCACTAATCTCATGAGCAGATTTGTAGCATCCCAAACTTGGTCCTTGTTTCGGTTTCATTGACTTTTAGACCACGTCCTTCACTTCACACTTCCCGCCTGCACATTAGTCCTGCAGCTTCAAACGTGCTCATTTATCGTGCTACATCAGTGTGAATGACTTGGACCTCAAGGATACATAAAAAACCCAACTGCTTAGAGATCTTCAATTCGCTAGGTAAATGCTGGTGCCAAGCGTAACAGAAAGTGGAGATTTTGCCGTACAAACTGCACTCATTCCACTCCTTACCATGAAATCGCGCACCATGTCCCCATTGATATATCATGGAAACATCGAGAAAGTGGGGTTAACATAAAGGCAAGGACTCCGATATTGGTGCTAACCCCACTGTTAAGCACTTGTTTAGTAAACTTCACATGGGTGAGGCTTTCGAAACCGCATTGGCTAGCATTAGCTCGGCGATTAGATTAGACACTACTAAAACAATCGGTAGATGACATCTGATTCTTCTACTCCCCATACAACACCTACGAAAGAAGTTGCGGCCAAATTCCAATGTTCTTCCTCACAAATGCTCAGAGTCACTACATCAACTCTCGTCTACATTTGGGATTCGTGGGCGGCGATGCAGTAGGTACAGACTTTTATCTTCCTCATGCTCTTCTCGCCTCCCTCACATCCACCATCACATCAAACATTTGAATTTTGCAAGTGAGACTGAATCAGCTACTGCGCTCTAAGAGAAGCCGAGTCGGCTCTTTGACTATGGATTATGCCTCTCGCCATGCTTTCCTCACTCCACTCTGGCCCAGCAAAATGCATGTGCACGACTCGATTTCCTTGACGTCTTGTGTTAAACCCTGTCAACTACACCCTCCAGGTTGACATCATCCGACCAGGCTTTATTCATGCAGATAAAATCAGTCCTCAAAGCTTTTAACCATGCAAGATGTTAGCTACTTTGTCACACTTTGCTTGTCACATTCAGCTTTCCATCAGCCGCAGCGAAATGATGCAATGTTGCTATTTAAGAGGTCACAGCCATCCCAACTCTTTTAACTTTGTCTTTAGAGAGGTAGAGGTTGCTGAATGTGAATGCATTTCAAACGTGACGATGAATTGTTGCAGCCGCGAGCTAGTTGGATGCCTGATCCTGACTTCATTGAGATTCAGAAGCGTAATACTGGCTACCATATGTCGTACACACAGACTGGTTGCAGTAAGGCATGTAAAACTGGAGGGGCGAAAAGAATGTCTTGACTGAAGTCATTGGAGCTGACGTTTGACCGCGGAGATGAGGGCGTCAGAAGCATGAACATCTGGCGAATGGGACGGACGAGTGAAGGGTGTGGCAAGTGCGACTCCACTGCCTCTCACGGTAACCTAGTCGGATACGAGAGGCAATGCGCCGGGAATAAAATACGTGTGATGCCATGAGCTGACCTCGTGCGTGTGGACCTCGACGGAGAATGAAGCAATCACTCACATCAATGGTTCGGTCAGGATAACTTTTGTAATGGCAAGCAAGTTGGCCTGAGTGTGTGAGAGTCTTTGGTTTCACATAGAAGAGGAAACACTTCCAACGGTGTGCTGCAATTCGTTTGTGAATAAACGTGGTTTTTTGGAGCTCAAGTCCAAACCACATCAAGCCAATGCATGGCAAAAGTGATTCTGCTGCACCATGAAATGAAGCAACGTCATGCAGTAAGTTAATCGACGACAATAGGTCTAGTGTACTTGCTTTTGGTGAGGGCGCAGAGGTAATTGCTAAATGCCGATTAGATAAGTGCCTTGACCTGTCTCAAGAGGTTCGCCATGGATTTAAACCACATGAACTCTGATGCATCGCAGATTCACAAAAATAGATTTTAAGTGTTAGCGAAATTTTGGTAAGCACCAACTGAATAAAGGAAGGGCAATTTGAAAACTAAGCGGATATGGACGTGCACGACTGCTTTGCGGTCTTGCAAAAGCAGTCAACAATAAGGACTGATGAGACATTGATTGAATTACAATTCGACAGTTATTGATATGCTTACCAAACACGTCGGGTAGGTAGGCTGGGCATGGGAAACAATACCGCCTCCTCATTCTGCCCTACCAGACACGCAAGCACGTGTTTTACACCTGAACTTTAAGAAGAACTGCGATTCATCAGTGGATTGTAGAGCGATGTCCTCGAAACACGGCTTCGGCTGACAGCCATAAGACATGGATTAATCCACCAATGGTGATTCGCACTAGGACTTAGATACAGAGTCATCTACTGTGCAAATCCATACCTTGTCGTGCTGTAGCCCGGTTTACGACGTCTTTTGCTCCTACGGCATGAGCTAGGCATGCTAGCTTACTGGTGTGCCGCGATTAAACTTCGCTGCCATTACATGCATTGGTAAAGATTTGGTATTAATCGAGCCAGCCTGGTTGGGCTAGGTTGCTGAGCTAATTTCACTTTTTTCGGGTATGTTGTAGACTGCTGGAGTCGCATCCTTTGTGCAATGTTTAATGCTAGGCTGCGAGATTGTGCAAGCCCAGTTCGAGTGCATCGGTATGAAGTTAGCGAGTTAAATCTAGGGACGGTTAGTCCGTACCCCTGCCTGACCTTTCAAACTAAGGGAGTTTTAGCTAACCCCTGTGGCTGTCATCTTTAAGGCAGCCACACAACGTTGGTTTGGCATTCAGGCATGTCAGGGAGGGGTAAATTGTTGACAGGACGCACATGGTCCAGCTGCTATGCTCAACCATCTTGTAATAGCACAGGTCATACATACAATCGCGCATGAGTTGGAAAGAGAACAGCATCATTGGGTAAGAAGCGTATCAAAGCATCACCTCTATTCATGCTCCCTCGCCAACAGCGTCACCAACTCTTTTGGTTGGTGATAAGAAATCCAAAATTCATTTGGCATTCCCATGTGTGGTCGCTATGGTAGCGAAACTGGCTCCTAACTGAAAAGCTGACCTTTTCCATTCGTTTGCTAGTACGATCACATCTTATATGCAGCCTAAAGTTGGAGCATTGAGAAAGTTTGTGTCGGCAATACAAGGACGATTTCTAGATAGCACTGCTGTCCAGGCACCACAACTAGCGAATGGATGCGGTGGCTCGTTGGGAGGTTGGACATCATGCTCACTTCTACAGTGTTGGAGCTACCTAAGAGTAAGTTATCCAAAGAAAAACACGGAAGGTGTTGGGCTCACCGCTCAGCACTCGTTGCATCACATTTCATGAGAGAATGGCACTCAACAAGTTGCACAGCCACTTGCAAATAAATAGGCAAAATATTAAGTGCATTAATAGCGCTGTCCTAAGACGTAGCATGCAGCGTGTTGCATGCGGTCTGCTCATCTGCCAAGATCGCTGCCCTACCCCTTTTTGATCTAACTAATGCAATAAGCGAACGGTGGCATCATGTGATACATTCATTCCAGTTAACGTCGCACTTACGTTCAAGTATCACATGCCATCCCATACGACATGTAGAAATCCATAGTTACGCAAAATTTGTGCAAAATTTTTGCTACCTCGTCATCCAAAAGACCGGCCTGATATCACCACATCGCATCTTGCATTCAATGAATACTTGAATGATTGTCAGTCACTCTAACCAAGAAAGTGGGAAGACGGATTGCACACAATGAGCATATATTTGATTCTCGCAACATCTATCAGGCAGACACGAACAAAACGGATGTCAATAAATAGCAAAACACAAACGCCGTAGCTCGCTCTTCACACTAAGCGGTCGAGGTAGCGATGTTGAGGTCGGTTGCCGTGTTGGCGACGTGATTGGTGGAGGTGCCATTCTTAACGTTGGCTGAAGCAAGAGGGGCGATCGGACGACTAGTTAGGTGTCGAGAAGAGCTGGAAAAGCTACTGCTATTCATCCCCTTGTGTGTCTTCATGTGCTTTTGGATGCCGGACCGGTCAGCGAAGGGACGTTGGCAGACTGGACAGTGGAAAGGCTTTTCGCCTGTGTGCGTCCGCTCGTGAACCTGGAGGATCCACTTGCGAGAGAAAGCTTTATCACAGAAGTGACAATTCCACGGCCGCGAGTGGCTTAGCTTATGCATTCGGTAAGAAGCATAGTTGGTGTATGTCTTCGCACACTCTAGGCATCGCCAAATCCGTCGTCCTTCCTCATTCACCCCACTACCATCCACCTCATTGCGAATTGTAGACAGGTCGACGACGCTGTTTTCTGTGCCGTTGCTATGCATATCATTATTGTTGTAGCATGCTGCGAGTCCAGTGGCGGGAAAGTGGCAAGTACTATGCGTAGCATTAGCTCCACCTGTGGTTGTACCTATGTATAGCATGTTGCACAGAAATGCCGACAACAGTGACAGAGTGTAACTATGGAGCCAGGGGAATATGCCAGTGCCAAAATTGGTAAGTGGAGTAGTGGACTGTGAAACCGGTCCAATTTGGTTGATCGAAGAAGCAGGCAGTGAGTACAAGTTTTGGCAGGAAGAATCCGTGGAAGAATCTGTCGCGAGATTCCCTTCATGGCTTTCACGATGACTCCGTGATTTTGACAATGTGGTAATTTGGTCTGTTGAAGGGGTGGAAGAAATGCTTGTGGAATTTGCTGCTGCGGCAAGTGTTGATGGTACGAACGCCGAAACTAAGTCAAAGGAGTTGACGCATCTTGGCTCACAACCGGGCATCGCTTCGTCCTTGACATGAGAACCGAATGACTTTGAAGACGCTTGTGTTGTAGGTGACAGCTTCATTATGCCTGCCACGGGGAAGTCTAAGGAGAACGAAATCAGTTTTAGCATTACTGCAAAAAGCAAATAGCACATGGTAATGGAATAGTCTGAGCGGTCTATGACTGCGCGCTACGACAGCGACGCAAATGAAGATTAAGCTAATCAGAAATGCAACCCACCGTAGCTTATGGTTAGTGGTGCCGAATGCGCCGAACTACCAGCCAATGTCTGCCCTTTTATACAGGGCAGCCTATTTTCATTGGTCCGACCTTCTTCGACTCGTCGGTCAACTTTAAAACAATGGGTTTTACAAGGCACGAACGGTGTTGATCGATTCCACCTCTTAAACATCTGATGCTTATGCTCAGAAATGCAAACTTTACCTAATACTCCAGAACTCTCTATGAGTCTTGGAGTTGAAGCGCACAAATTCATAATTCGCTCGCTTCTTTGTCACATCTCTCAGTCTTTTTGCAGCTAACACGCTGGTCTGCTAAGGGCTTACAAAGACAGATTTGCAAGCCTAAGTACCAAGTAGCCGCTACAGCAAAAGCGGCAGACATCGTGGATGTGGGTGGGTTGGCTGGTCTATGCTTGTCTTCTGGATTCGAAGTGAGTCTACTTTAGTGTCACACTTGTTAATTACTCGGGAAGCCCATCAAGGAATCAAAATGTACAATTTCCACTCACATAGAGTTTATAGGCAGCCCAAAATCAATCGCATTTGACCACAAAGAAGTGGTTCGACCATCTATTAATTTGTCAAATCTAACTTAATTTCGTCTTTTGCAGTTAAATAAAATTTATATTCGTGCTATTAGTTGGTCAATTAAGTTCGACCAAATCTTTCTCCGCAGACACAGAACTGCTGTAGATGTCGGCGCTCGACTTGAGAGGCGAGCAGGGAACGCAAGGAAGGTGAGCACGTTACTAGACTATTTCTCAATCAGTAACATGCACTTGTACTCACATAAGTTTTGCAGTGATGGCAGAAATGGCAGTGGTCCGCTGGGATAGCAATGTAGCCGAGGGATCGGAGGACACAAGGAAGGAGGTAAAATGATCGTGCCTCGCAAGCACTGTCACGCAGTGATGAGACGCACAGCAGAGGAGGCTTTCGAAGACGCGGATCTAGTAGCAGTCTTCAACTCAGAACGTCCTGATGTTTATTTCACTACTGTATTCTTATAATTTGCATGCCTCCTCTACCATTAATGGTTTATCTCATTAGGCGATTTTGAAGGGTTTTGCCTTGTCGTGTGCTAGATTACGTCTTTTGTTATGAGCATTTTGAACACGAGTCGAAACAAAACTTATGGGCCTTACTATGCTGTAGTGGACAATTGCCTCAGACGAGGGCCACTGCGCTCCTGTCTCACAGTCATAATGCCTGACCATGCACAAGATGTTCAGAAGCTAGTGGGTCATAGTGGAGCATCATGAGCCTTAATATGTCCAATGTCGAGGTCAAATAACTACTATCGGCATCTCAAATACTAAGGTAAGTAATTGCTGCTGGCAACAGGGTGAGATAGACAGAGCACAAACTCCCAAGTGCAGATTTGGAGATACTCAAGTATGTGCATGAATTGATGCGATACCTCAGCTCGCACGTAGGAAGATGTAAATGGATGGATTTAATTTAGCGAACCGAGACGCCTCTGCCATGTTACCGAGTCTGGCAGACGAAGATGCAAAGAGTCCAGAAACACGACGAAACCGTTATGCTAATAAGAGGGAGATTCTGCACAGACAAGCAAATTTGAAACGAGGTGTTAAAAGACTACAAACTACTGCTCGTACTGTACAACTGCACGTGTATGCTTTGTTTGTCCTTTTCTGCAGGCCAAATAGTTCAGCTCATTACCTTTGATGAGTAACCTAAGGAAATGTGCGAGAGGCTTCGTTAAAAGCGTGGCGATTAGCTGTTGCGCTCATCTGCTTATGCAACGGCATGGTAACCTCAGCATCAGAGGGATTAACCCGTTTGGCTGTACCGTCTTCTGGAAAGTCTAATGGTCACACAGCCCACTTGCGCTTTAGCAAGCACTACACTTTGACGACTTGGACAGAGACTCACAGTATCGCACAGCGGTTAGCCGTTGACACAAGTAAAAGATGCTCAGCGTGGCCCACTGCCAAGCGTGGTCTAGTATGTTGCACATTATAGGTGTCAAGTGCGATGTTAGACGGAAATGGAGCATTTGGATAACCTAGAACCTGCCTTTATAGACGCAACTAAATCTACTCAACGATGAAAAAAGCTGGAAAGAGAAAACACCTGCCGCACCAGAGCTGGATGTTTGAGGAGACATTCGATCACATGTGAATTTAGATCCGATCTGAGCTGTCATAGGTAGACAATCCCTTCGAAAATGTGCATTATTTCTACTAGCACACGCATACCAGCGACCAATTTGGCCTCAATAAAGCAGTGGATTACTCGCCGATGCAAACTTGCAAAGGCGCAGTCGATTAAGCTCATTGTGGTTTAGCGGGACCTCCACAGTTAAGAGTGAGGTTGAGCACTTTTGACTAGTCAGAGAGGGCAGTTCACCTTAACAGCATTCGCAACATCTGCGAGACATTCCGGCGACTCCTACAAAAAGTTAACCTTCCCGGCCCAAACTGATCCAGGCTCGCAAGCATTCCCACTTCTGCATCATTGGTAAGTAGGTTAGACGTGGTTCTCCTCACATGTCCCACTTTGCCCTCAACTTCATATTGGTGGTGGTGAGGTGCGGGCGCGCAATGGGCAACGAGGTGCACCACTAGTGGTTGGTCGTCGTGGTAGTTCAGTCATAAATCATGACCTACGATTCAGACCTGTATAAGAGTGTGCGACTAGATTATTGGAACCACAGGAAGCAGGACCGTTTGCGAAAGCATACTTGGATTGGTTTGCTGCCAAATGTGTTTTTGGTCCCGTCACCTGCGTAAGGTGGTGAGAGTTAGATTCCGCCTTGATATGAGATCCTACAAGCAACAGATTCGAGGCCAGCGCTTTGCTCTGCGTAGTCATTGCTACAACTGTGTCAACAGTAGACCATTTAATTAGGACGTCCACTTGTGCCCCCATGTGTAGTTGAGACTATAATGGGGGAATTCGTTTCTCCAAATCCGACTTCACCCTGTCCGCGACCACCTGCCACATGCCTACTCACCCGCTAACACTTCAGGACAATAGGCATGTAGTCGTAAGTAACAGTCTGACTAAATGAGTGGGTGTAAGATTCATCCGGTAGAATATCTGCTACTGGCCTGCGCTTCGATCCCAAGAAATCAGCGCAAACACCTCGTCAATCCACCAGAGAGGCAAAAATAAGAAAATAGTTGTGAGTACATAAGGAACAGAAGTGTAGTACGAGCAAAACCGTGTCAAGGTGTGGGATGATGCACTTGCTATAGCCGATGATTTCCCAGCATTTGACATGGTTGGCACACTCAGAGATGACAGTGACCGGAGGGTTATCTTTTTGCTGGAAACATATGGATGCACCATGTGAAAGTCAAGGCAGCAGCTGAAAAAGCAAAAGTTAGCGACAATACAACAGCATGTAACCAAATTATTGCACCACCTGTCGATGTTGGAACTTCGTCTTAAGCAATGCACTTTTCAGGGCAGAGGTACCTGCGATCGCGGGTGGCAAACAACCAGGTGTGGTGGTCAGCGAAGCGATGATGCAGAGGCTAGAGAAAATGCACAGCTACAATTGCCTGTGCTTTTGGCAATGCTTGCTACTGCACCAAATTGACTATCTCGAAGTTATATTTCCGTAAGACGGGTGGATGCGGAGGCTGACGTGATACTACTTCTCAAAGCAAAGTGCTCCGTGTTAACTATCCACATGATTTCTGGCCGAACAACTGGTCGTTTCTTGATCGGTCATTGTTACCAGACATAGTCCGCAGCAGTTACGTCCTACAAAATACTTCCCTCTTTAAACTGATTGCAACGAAATTATGCCCAGATTTTCCAACCTCTTGCTAAACGATCCACGTGTTCTCGCTTATTACGGTTGGCTGTCCACTTGACATGCAATTGCCTTTATATCTTCATCCAACGAAAGAAAGAATTTGTCTTCTATGCAGAATTAAAACCAAGACCAAATTGAAGAGCCATTGAAAAGAAAACGGGGTCAAAGATTCATGCAATCATCGACGCCATCAAAAGATGACGTGGCTCAGCTGGCAGCGAAATGGCGTGCGTTGTCTACAAAGCTAACCACTGTTCTAGTGAGTTGCCTGTGAACTCCACAGTCTACTTTGTGATTTCGCCAAAAGTCAATAAAGTGGCAGCAGAATGTCTTTGCGAAACGTGACCTGCAGGATTGGTGAGCAAGTGCAGGGCATCTACAAGGCTTTAAATCCACATTGGGATGTGAGACACGAATGGCGCTCACCTGAATTTCCTATTTTCCAGAATTCGTTGAAAGGATGTGAGGTCGGACAAGGTGAGAAACTAGTCAGCGCCCGCGTCATTTTAATGCTAAAATGGAGATGCATCGCAAAATCCATATCCAGGAATACGGCGAGTCTATAACGCAGATCCGGTCCAGTGAAATGCATCAACTATTTGTGCCGTTGTGGCAGCCACAAATTCCTTTGTTTCATTCGTACTTCACACTCTGGTTAATAGGTGAATGATGGATGAGTCCATTCATCCTTAGATCAGGTAGCTGATCAAAGTGACCATTGGAAGCATGGCGCATTCGACCAAACCAAACCGATAGGGCTATGCAGTCTTCGTGGTGGTGGTGGTGGTGGTGTTGGAGGTGGAGGTGGTGGTGGTGGTGGTGGCGGTGGTGGTGGATCTACTGATTTCGCAGCGCGCATTCTGAATTATTACCCAGCAGATGGGAGTTGTAATGCCTTTACTGCAATACACTTCTACATCAACGTCAAAACTGACAAAGCCTTCCAATTTGGTTGAAAGTCTTTAGATGCCTTCTGAATTTAACATTATTTATTTAACACAGCCACGGAGCTACTGACAAAATATGTCGTCGGTATAAGGTGTTACAGCTAAAGCGAATTCACATCCATTCGTCGACAATCTGCTTTTGTCAAAGCTGCAATTTGTTCTCCAGCGGTAAAGCCCCACTGCACAGGAATGATCTGACTGGTAGAAACTGGGAAGTTCCAGATAGCACATGGCAGTCTGATAGAACCAAATGCTGGATGGTTTGAGAGGGCTGCAATTGACATCGTGAAAGGAGGTCATCATTGGTAGTCATTGCCGTATTTTCACGCTGATTTGCTTGTGCCTTTCCGTGAACACGCTCATTAAATGCCTACTACACTGCAAGCACTCCAAATTCAGTGTGACAAAAAGCCCATGCTAGAACATCTCTTTCGGCTTGTGTCAATAACAGCGCTCAAGCCGAGCCGGGAAAATAATTGGCAAAAAGCCTTTTGCATTGCTGTATTTCCTTGTTCTGCGCCGTCAATAAAAATACTGCCTTTAGCCAAGGTTGAAACATGGATAGGATTCTCTACAAGTGATTTGCGAGCAGCAGTAATCAGATGGTAATTCCTCGCACTCACGATATCCCCAAACACAACTTACCTATGTTGGAGTAGAAGCTCACGCGTTTGCGTGGAGCACCGAGGTCTCGTTGAATTGGGAATCAACACTGGCATTTTGCAACTTAAGTGCATGTATGTGACAAATTAGTGTTAAAGAGAAATTTAAGCGCGTGTTTCTGTAATACGTGTCTGCTTGGAAACAATATTTGTGCTACGCGCCCCCAATGAACTCGAGTCTCTTAAAGGAATCGATGCCACCCATCGAGAAGCATATTTACTCAAAGAAAGCATAAATCAAAGCAGCTTACGTTTTCATCAAGTTTCCAAAAGAAAATGAAGACTGAGATGGGAAAGAAGAAAGCCAAATACACTGCAGCAGAAGCAAATTCAGCGGGTGGGGCTTCGTAGAATGCTCCAGGTGTTATAGATCTTTCTACCAACGACCACAGATTTCACTGCAGGTCATATTTGACCTCTACCACATTTCATTCGAAATCGTGGTGAAAGAAACTGGTGGAGTTTCAAAATGGGCACCATCCTTGGTCCAGATCCCTAAAGGTAATCAAAGTACGGTGAACTTAGATCCCGACACCGTCGCGGCAATTGTGAGGTGCCTGGCATTCACTTACGAGTATGCACTGTTGAAGAGATGATCTCGTGAAACATGAGGACCAGGTCAATTTGGCAGGAATGATTAAAAGTGCCCCCATGGGTCGAGGCAGAATTAAAATCAAGAAAATTCACATCTTTTAGGCGCACAGAGTTTCTAGGTGTCACGACACTATACGGCGAAGCAAAAGATGCTTGACGCCTCTAGTGACGATGCTGGAAGTATGAGCACACATCAGGCGTGCTAGATTCCGCTAAACCTGTATTGCTATCAACAGCTTTCAAGGGCCCTACCTCACAGCGATCGCATCAATTCAAGCTAAGTTTACAGTTCTCCGGGAAATGATGCAGGTGTCGACACCTTGGATCCTCTACAACCTGTTATCTGAGGAGCCCAATACATTGTATTGGTAAGGTAATAGGCTTTACAGAATTAGCCGAGACAGAAGAATTTGAAAACAAAAGGGATGGGAACGGTTACCAAAGTTTCTCTCACTCAGCACAATGGTCAGCGCGAAGTACCCGGAATTGCTTTATGGCCAGTACAGCACCAATTCCAAAATCCGACTTTTACAGAACCTCATAATTCTTTTCCGATCTCTAGGTTGCGTAATAAGCCTCAGAGTCTGCGAAGTAATTTGCTCCGAATAGATTTCCAATAGCGTTTTACTGTTCATGGCGTTCACATTTACTAGCATGAATGCATCATTGTCCTCGAGCATGTGTTACCACTACTAGGAAGGGGATGGCACACACTTGCAGCATCGTCAAGGAATACTTACGGCAGCCGCATTTCAAGCGCAGTCAGATCGACATCCACGCCAGCATTGCACAACTCTGTACTCAAACTAATCATAGTTCATTGCTGCAGACTAAGGTTAAATAAAGGCGCATATTTGGTGAAGAGTGTAAGGGAAACTGTTTCTCCTAAGAGACTAACAAATGGGAAATGCCAATAACACCTATAACGGACAGTGCCAAAATGACGCCTAGGCTATGTGATACATGTTTGCGCCATTGCCATTCACAGGTGAGCAAAGCCTACGGCGCAATAACCTCGGGACAGAACAGAGGTCATCATCGCCAAAGGGGAATTTGTGCTCTAACCAAGTGTGTCGTTTCCCATAATTCCATGCTCATAATGCTCCACCCTCTCTGTTCGATCATTTTCCAGGGAGCGGAGGTTCAGGTCGAAGCCATGAAAGCCGAAGAAAATGAACCTAACACCATTAACCAAGTTCGTTCCATGGGTGGGAGCATGCACAGAGTAATGTTTCGAGTGCTGACTAGCACCGCTGACTGTCTAGTGGGATTATGCTATCTTGGCCCTTTCGACTTTCCATCAAACGTTAGCCAAGTTGTCAAATGCTACTCCCACAAACCTGAGAGCACTCAATCAAAAGACTTTTCATGCTTAGCAGGATGGATCAGGTAATAGGTAGTGCTATTTAACGCAAAGGCAATCAATGTGAGGAACGACATTCCTGCATCCGCCTTCTATGTGCTGTTTTGCATCGGTGCTGCTTGGAATGCTTCGTGATCAAAAGAGATAACTGTATCATCATAACGGTCTAAGCGTTCCTGATGAATATACAGACCCACCCACAAGTCGCTTCACAGATGAATGGGCGAATGCACAAAAACTCACATGTGCCGTCAAGGCCAACAATGAGCTGCATCGTTATGAATAAATGCACTCATAGCCTTCAAAACCCGATATAGCAGGTGTTCTGTTTAATCCCCTTTCGTCAGTAGCTACCAGCATTCGATTAAAGCAGAAAATTCCGCCAAAATAAAAGTCTGTAAAGGTTAACTGTCAGCCCCAATGTAGATCAGAGTTTGTCAGCAGACCCGCGTACTCAATTCATCTGCGATGCTGCTCGTGAGTCCATTTTGGTCCACTGTGGCTGCTGGAGTGCGGGTCACTCACATTAACTCTGGTGTGGAAACACACTCGTCGTTCGTCTGTCTGCAGGAAAAAGCTTCGTCACCTAGTATAAATTATTTACGAATCGTTTAAGCTCGTCAGCTTTCACTGAAATACATGGTCTGTTGGTGACTATAACAGTTACCAAGGCCTCATATCCACCTTTTATACCAGCTCTTGACAATAATGCTGACAAGCTTCCCACAGTGCCACTTAACATGCTCGCTCCCCTCTTCTTGTACCATACTGCTGCACACCCTATACCTGATGGCCAATCAGGATTATTCTTTCCCCTTCCATCCATGACAAGCCGAGTTAAATCTGGATGGTCCTATTGGCTAGTCTATGGTCCACGTTGGCTCCACCGAGACAAGCCAGTCGACCTAGGTGAAGTGTTCGTTAATCCTACAACAGATAGCATTAAAGGGTTCGCCTTCATTCCATGGTGACTGCCTATGAAACCAGTTGACAGCAGCCAACTAAGCTGGTCAATGTGAGGTCTGAATGCAGAATAATGGTTCCAATGAACGACGGCATGTGCCCTATTTACCAGGCATAGCTCCAGCTTCAGGCGCTCTCAAAATGCCAACATCATATGGTGATGGCTTAAAGCTCTTCTGACACAAGGTGCACTTCAATGTTCCTGACAAAGAGCCTGTACCAGAAGACCACGGAGAGATATTTGTTCCCATCAGTTATACTGAGAGCCACTTATGTTCCTCGGCTAGAGTAAGTTTCAACGCAGGGAAGACTGCAGATCTGGTTGTACCAGTGGCAAATGACATGCCTTCCGCCTTGGGATAAATAAGCAGCGTGATGTCGCGCGACAGATTCTATAAAGCTCTATTGCACAAAGCACAATTTCAGAAAGAAATTCGACCACGTCAAACCGACTAGTTGCCACGAGCCTAAATGCGCGCTCACCAGCTAAACTTGTCCAAGTCCAGTCTGTGCGGACGCATCACTGTAAAATGGACAATTCATTCAACCAGCGTTTCGTCATGAAGTCGTCGATCGCAAAGACAGCATTCATTGGAAAGTGAGCCTCAAGTTTGCTTCTTCCTGAAGCGTCAAAAAGAATTATACAAGGTATCTGTTCAGGGCCTTCTTCCACGCAAGCACATTGAAAACACTTAAGCGCGCCAATTTCGCGTTACCATCAAGTGCCCTTCAAAGGTGGTTCAGAAAACAGGTCAGAGTGACTTCAATCCCACTTGCTTGCATCATCATTAGGCAACACATTCGTAGATATTCTGTGCTTTGTGTACGGCAACCGAGTGAATAGATGCAACAGATGTAAAGCGCATTGTCTATTTTTATCAACAGAAATGAATTCGCTCTATCAGAGCATCGATAAGTGAAATTGCACGTGGGCTAAGAGGGTCATCAAGCAGATAAGAAAGGACGATGCCAATCATGAAACACAACTGAGTTGTAGAACCAAATGATTTGTACAGGCACACCATTTACCCCCTATTTACCATTGCTAAAATAAATTCATCCGGGACCCGACTTGCAAACTTAGTATCGTCCCCAATGCGACACACTAAGGAGCCTTGCTACATTTGTTAAGCCACACCACCACCTCCACCAATGGAAGACTGTGCTGTAGTCACCACAGAACATAGTTGCCATCTTTATACCATGCAATTTCCCACCAACCACTCTGTTCGATTTCTGCGTCAGTAGTGCTGATGCGCCTGCTCATATATTTGCACCAGTTATTCGACTAAACAATTTTTCCCAATGCACAGACGCCTTCTGCAGAAAACATAGGCGAAATACAAGTCGATTGAATAAACAATAGCGAAGAAGAGGATGTTGTGGTTAACCTGCCTGGTCATTTTCTCCTTGAGGTTGTTGATTATTCAAAATGGCATAATCGAGGTAGCATCGCATCTCTACATTCCGTTCCCGACCGGCAGTGGATTGTTCCCCTTTTCATTACCCCATTAAAATCCTTCAAGTCCTGAGGTCGTCTTTGCAATTCACTTCGCCAATTTTGCAGGACAATCGTTAAACCAAATGGTAATTACATTTGCAATGGTCACTATCCCACCATTCATGGATCTCCGAGGCAAAGTGACGTCTCCGGAGTGGTGAGACACTCTGATATTCATCTTGCAGAGCGCTAAGAGCACGCTGCGGCCCTTGGAAATTGTCGTTGATAACCAATCTTAGAACTACAAAAAGTAGAATCAAGGCAATGCATCAACAAACTACTCTCCCACTAAAGCGATTGCATTGCTTTGAAACTCTGCCAAAATGTATCTTACCACCGACAGTCACTTCGAAGCAAAAATGGAACCCGGAGAGATGTGATTTTAGTGAGAGAGGGAGGAAAGTCAGTATGCACACTTTGCTAGCACCCTCGCACCGGTATTTGGCCTCGCCACTTACTGATGAAGACCTAATCCATCTGGCTAGACCGTTTGTTTTCCTCACACTCTGACCCGAAATAGCCCAGAAGGCTACTCATCGGGTAATGTGGCAACCACGCAAGACATGCGATCGTTTATGATTGTTGTTTCACATTGCTTTTTCGAACAAATGACGTAGATTCTCCGTTAAAAAGCGCAGCGAAATGCTAACGCTTCTCCCTACCACACATTCTTCAGTTTTAAGAAGTTGGCTATTTATGCGACTTAGAACATTGGATGCATGCAAACACCTTCAGAAAATCTGTGAGAAAGTGCGACTTGAATACAACCACTTTGTCCCAATCCGTCAGTATATTTATTTCGAACACCAAGCTCTAGGTTTGAGGTTGACGCTTGTTCTCCCATTTCGACCAAAGCAAAATGCCTACCTTTATGTCAGATTACTAAAAATGAAGGGTAGGCTTTACGTGTGGCGTACAGTAGAAGCTCGGAATCGGTAAAAATCAAATAAAAATGGAAAGTGATTTTGGAGTGTATTAAGATGGTCTAACGAACTGAGATGCAGGACTTCGACTTTATGCACTTCTTCATCTCCGTAGCTAGGTGATCAAAATTTTATTGGATGACAGTGATCCGCGTTCGCTAAGAAGCGCTGACACCCTCTCGATGACAGCAAATTTTGTCCCAACTTCGGGCGAGTGCTCCTGTTGACAGCGTGCAGTTAGATGAATTACTGCGCGTGTTCACCTTCTGAGGCTTCGCAAGGTGTATGGCTTCGTGTTCTGCCAAGTTGGGCAAGCATTCACCCAAACAAATCTACCATATCTCCTTAAAGCAAATTGCAATTTCAAATTGTGAATTGGGATTCTGCCACTACTGAAATGCTGCTCATTAGTCATGCTCTAACAAAATCAATTAAGGATTTAGAATTTACGAGCTTAGAGAGACCATGCCAGAAGGCGCCAGAAGCTGGAATTGGTCTGATGAATATTATTTTTGTCACTTACAGCACGAAAGCGATTGAGGGTGGCGGTTTAAGGAGTGGGCTCTGGGCCACGTGCTAGGCCAACTCTGCGCCGCTTGCGTCCTCCTGTTGGCGTAATTGTGTCAACGTAATTACGCGAACGCTGCTTTTGCTACAATGAAAGACTTCAAGAAACGGTTCACCTAGCATCAAAAAGGGAGGGTGTTTGGACCCCTATTTACTGCTGGCTTGTTTTTACAGCAGAGGTAAACTAGAACTACTTGATCTAGCGCCAAATAAGGCGCATTTATGGAGGAAGATAACTTATTTGCCAATATTGAACAGCACGAATCGATAGCCTATATGTTGTAAAGGCCCATCGGCATGTCCAGTCAGACGCCTCATTCTCGCATTGGTTACTTTCTATCAATTGCCTAAGAGAGGGGGTGCAGCGAATAATTCATTAGTTAGTAAGTGAATGAACAGAGGAAACGCCGGAGGAGTTCATGAAGACCAAAGACACCCATGCAGCACCAGCTTTGTTTGGATTTGGATTTTGCAAAAGTGTGACGTCGCCTTGAGTTTTTTGCTTTGTTGCATTTCTTCCTTTAGTAAGGATACATCATAATCAGTCCTCCGTCTTGCCTCCACGCAAGGATTATGCAGCATTATCAGTCAATTCTCTCATTACTATTGTATCTCGGATTGAGAATGGTGGGGATTAAAGTGAGTACCCTTTAGGTATTGAAGTATTGCCTCGAAATGGTACTGCAAAGTATTTGCAGCAGTTATCTACTAGATCACTGGGTTTCAAAAGGTAATTTTCGAGTAAATTATTTGAAAGACATTTAAAAATATAAAATCATAGACAATTTGTTTGACACCACCTTCTTGGAAGTGTTAAAGCTCTTGCAAATTTAGATGGCATTATTGTGTTAGCGTGTTTGGGAATGAAAACCCACATGTAAAATTTGCTCCACCATCTACCCCACTTGCAGATGTTTTGTTGACACTCATGACAGAACCAACAGAAGCCAAAATTGTCCCAGTAGCTCTTTGGAAACATCGGTTTGATGACACCATACGCCCGCCAGTGACTCATTTTGGAATCAACAACTTCTACGTCATCTGCATTAACAATAACCATTGAACAGCTAAATGAAGTAGCTCCAGCTAGATGCAGCCGAGGTGAAAGCTGGTGCCTGCTCCGTCACGAGATCTCTGTTCATCGAATGCGAGTGGTGTAATCTGTAACTTGTGGTTCCTTCGTCTTTCCGATCATCGTTTCCATTCGACAGCCATTCGTAAAAGTGGTTGTTAGGTCATTGACGCGATAGACTCGGATTGGCACTTACTAAGACGTTTAAAGTGCTAATGAGGTGATCCCGCCTCACTGTTTACCGCTGTAGAGCAAAGATCGAGCTAGTCTGGAAGCCCCCAGGAATTAATGGATGGAACCAAGGCAATAGTCTATTTCAGGCTAAACTAATTCAAGCAAAGAGTTTTGGGACTGTAAATACATATGATGACTTTCGCTAGTGTCTAATTATTGGTGCCTTCTTTGCAGGGCCTCATTTAATTTTCCATAAACGCACTAAGATCCCATTTTCAGCACAAGAATTCCTTACTTATTCCCACACTTGAGCAGATGTTACGCTAATGCAGCCACCACTATTTTGTAATTGCTTTAATGCTGCGAAATGCACTACTTTGCATAACATGATCGCAACTAAGGTCTGTCTGGCCGAAATTGTCAGCCTTCATTAATCTGTTTAATGATAGCTAGAAAATAGGCAGCCTGGGTTGGGAGTGTTTGTGGGCATGTTTTGCACCTATCACCTAGACACAATTACTCGCTTGAAAGTGGGTGGACGTTTTGATTGCATGTGAAACGCAGCATAAAATTCTATGCCTCATTTCATTGCCACAACACGTCGTGAGTCACATGGCTTACCCAGCTGAATCCTACGTCTTGGCCATTAGAATGGAAAAACCTGAGCCACGTTCTGGTGTAAGATCTCGCGAAAAGCAGCATTGGGACCTGTGTTAAATTTAATGAGACAGTGCTGCCTCAAATGTTCCAACCACAGGCACCGCGTAGCTTCTTCTCGGTATATAGTGTGGTTGCATTTAGGGAGTGGAAAGGGATCTAATAGCATGCATTTCTTTTATTAAACCGCGTTCCCCCTTTCTGGTACCAAGGCCTGTTGAATAGAGCCTTCTTTACGAGGTCATCTTCAATTTGGAGATTGCTGCTAGAATTCAAACTATCATTGACTGGTTGCAAACGCACACTAAATGAAGACTTAGATAACAGCCAGTTTTCTCCTGGTTAACTTTATAAACTCCAATCCTTGTGCTTGCGCTGCTGGCTTCTTAAGAATCTTTGGTTTCACATGGCGATGGATGCTATTAAACCAACCATACTTGGCGTTAATTGATGGAAAGGACACTGAAGGCATGGCTGTTTTGTGTGATGCAACAGACCCTTATTAAAGGGGAAGTTTGCAAAAGAGCAGGCCAAATCAATGGTTGTTGTCAATGGCACCTGCTTGATCCCCATATCTGTACGCCAAAAGATAAATAAATGAGTAAATTAGAACAATTTATGATTCACTACATCCTCCGATCCTAGTCTCCAAAATGAATTAATGAGTCAAGCTCCATCTTCAAACACAAATAAAGGGGATAATGCATTTAGGTGTAGCTTCTCAAATGA
>MIEF01005609.1:0-18995 GCA_001870725.1 Taenia solium | reverse complement strand
ATCCCCATTCGGCCGACTGGTCGATCAATCAGCATCACCTTGGCCTTGGTGAGGAACAGCACGAACTGTTCAGGTAGGACCGACTCTTGGACGGTCTCACTGCCTATCCCAATGAAAATTAGCTCACAAGGCGAGTTGCGTAGCTTTACTCTGATACAGCCTGTTTATTGCATAATTTCTAGCTCAAACCACTACTTTTTTCTAGGTATAGGAGGCAGATTTCCCACTCAAATATCCCATAGTCAGCCCGTGCAAAGGGCAGTTTTCTGCAAATTTTGCCACTCAACTACCGTGGGTGACTGAAAGCATACTGTGTGAGCAAGTGGGAGCGTTTGTTGCATGGGCTTTTTTTAAACACCCTCCATTCATACGCAAGTTATTAATAGCAAAAACTGACTTTACACTGGTAAAATAACCCCATAGTACACACGAATCAGGTGACCCCTTCAAAGGAATGAGATTTAGCCTCGCTCTTTCCAAGACCGACTCATCGATTAAATGTTGTCAGGAATTCGTTCCGCATTCACCAACAAGACCCCACCGTGGATGAAAGTAGACCATTCCAGCAAATTTAGTCGTTGCTTCAGCCAAGAAGCGATAATTTGCCTCAGCTCAAGATCATGCCACACAAACCATATTGCCATAAACCCAAGCACTCTGTTTATAATGCGCAATTTGATGCGACCTCTGACATCGCAAACCAATAAACCAGCCTTATAAGACTGACAGGCATTGCGTGAAAGACAGATCAGTAAATGCTCTGCCACAATCCATTTACCGAATTCATCTTTTCCAATTAAAAAAAAACTTCTCTAAATAATGTTACTGTCCTAAAATCATGCCATTACTTTAGGTAGCTTCCAAGGATTGAATAGGACGGGCCTACTATTATTTCTCACCTGCTGTCCAATTATTACTTAAAGAATAAATTTTTTCCCGCTAATCATACGACGTTATGTCGGATTGCTTGAAGAGGGTAACGTAATTTAAAGCAGAAAAGTGGACAACTAGAATACTATACGTTTGAGGTTAAAAAAAACGCGTGACTGCATGCATTTTAGAAAAGGTATTTTAAAACATGGGATCGTAAAACCGCCGATAACGGCAACAGAGAATCTCAACTGTCGGGACGTGCTGTCAACAAAGTGCTTCCTCCACAAAAGTAGTCAGTCAAGGAGCATAGAAAGACTGATTAATTTCTTTAAAAAACACCAAAGACGCACCAATTTTCGACGGAAAAATCGCCTCATTTTCCAGCTGGTTCTGTGTCCACGTCATTAGGTTGTTGATGTACCGAGGAGCGGAACACTTAACTGGTTTCTTTACCGTTTGTCCATCCGCCCAATAGTACTCATATCGAGGGCCTGCAGACATGATTGGACACGTTGTGTCCGTGCAGAACTCAGCCAGCGTACCGTACAGCATATTTATCTGTTGGAAGAACTCCACAGCTGGAAGGGATACTCACACACGTTACTTCATGAATAGATAGAGGGTGGTAAGATGAGCATACCGACTCACTGTTGACAGCCACCCATTCACAGAGGTCCTCCCCCGTTGGCAGACGGACAGCCTGTTTGAGATCACCACTTCCAAGGGTGCCCGCTGCTTCTGGAGGCAGGACACAGACTCCGTTGGCGTTGGTTGTTACACCGCCACCACCGCTGACATTAGTACCGACTGCGGCAGCACCACCATTCTTGTTGCACTCACTTCCGCTATTTTTCTTCTGACGGAAGGTACGAGAGCCTGCACGACTGCTGTGGAAAAAGAAACGTTAAATAGTCTAAAAGTGAGGGTAATTAGGGGGAGGAAGGATTAACAGCACCGCAAGCCACAAACGTGCAAGTGTGCGAGTAGTGGAAATAAATATATATGACTCAAAGGTCCGCTCAACTAGCCCACAAGGTTACGTATCAGTAGGGATAAAGGGAGTGTTACAAAGTAAGGAGATAGTTGATTAGGAATAAATGGGGGAAGTTAGGTGCCAAGAATTGGAGCATCATAGAAATTCGGCAAGGAACGAGGAAAAACTACCATCTTCGAGAGTTTTCCTTCACTTCAAATGGATTCACGACACACCAGAAACGTCTTTTCATGTGGCTAGTATATTACCATGTGCTAAAAAATACAATACTGGTTGCAGAGATGCGGAAGTGAGTACCCATTAGGAGCAATAAAAGAAGGCGAATTTAGAAATTCTGTAAACCGATCACTGAGAGCTATATGAACGTTAGGATGGTAGCAACATTAGAATCGCAAAACAAAAGTATTAATAAACGATAACTTTTGCTATAAAATGCTACAACTTTGTGATTTGTTTTGCCAAAGGAAGCAATGATCTGCACAGCTAAGTGGCTATGTAAAAATGACAATCTAGGGCAGGTAAAACCATTTTACTATGCGAAGAATGCCTTAAGTGGTATTTCTAATTCAGGAAGACGATTTGCGGGTCCTTACAGTACTGCACACAGTAGTGAAAGAACCGCGAAGCGGTGGAATTATCTTACAAAATAAAATTCATTTGGTGAACGCCAGGAATTCTGCCGACAGTAAAGGACAATCCCTGAAAATATACCAAGCCCTCAGATAGCCAAAGAGCTTTGAAGGGAATACGAGGGATATGAACTCATTGGAACAAACACATTCTTAAAATTTCAAGGTCAGTGAATTCACATTACTGCAATAGTGTTTTTAACCTAATCGAATGTTAAAAAACTCAAGATACAAAATCTATAAGAAAGTTGATGCGGCAAATTGACCCACATTCTCAGACGTTGTAAACTAATCACGCAAGTCTTAAGCAATATATTAGGAAACTTTTTTGCAACAAAATATCAATGTTTCATAACAAACTTCTTAGAGAGGATACATCAGCACCTGCGTAAAATAATCATGGGGTACAAGAACTTAGCTTTTAAGCTAAATTAATTTTGTAGTTTTGCAAGCCTATTAAAGGATTAGTTAATTAACTTCTTACATTAAACTTGAAGATCAATGCGATGGATTTTCGGTCGCAACATCTGCGTGCAATTACACAGCAGGCCGCAGGTCAAAATCAGTGGAGTAGCAAATTATTTAATGCTTTAATTACTTGCATGCAGTTATTAAATTTGTAAAAATTCGTGTTGTCCACACCTTAGCCAGAGTTCCAATGTTTAGCGTTTTACGAAGATAGTAGTCAACCTGCATCCTCACCCCTATTGAGAGAAACAACTGCTGGCTTTCTCTATTTCACCAAGCTGCCTAAGAGGTTCCAGCGGTGTATTTAGATTCGTGTACACTTTATGAAGGAAAGGCCTTTGAGATTTCGTTTGCCATTTATGCTCCTTAAAGGGCGTTAAATTGGGTCACAACTATCGTGTACGTTTAAAATTGGTTTTTTGACGTGAGTGATACACGCCTTCTGTGCAATATCAATGATGCGCTTCGTTATAATTTGATGGCTTCTTTTTAGATTTTGCTTTCGTTTATAGCCCCCTTTCTCGCTTAATTTGTCGTTTTGATGTGCAAACGCCATTCCTTTTTTACTAGCTAACTGAATTCATTTTGATTGCTAAGCCCCTTTTTACTCTGTCGTGACAATCGTCCAGTTTGTTTCTGCACCAAATTTACTCAATACCGTTAGTATCTTTTTCTATCATCTAGATAAGATTTTGGTAGTGATTTTCATTTAGCTAGTAACAGTTTAATTATAACGGTCCTTGCCGTTGTCGCACTTTCTTTTGTTAGGTAACCGTCTTTTCGAACTTATATTCTAACCTAGCCCGCTTACATTTTTGGCTCTATGCATTGTTTGTAAGTTTATGTGTTTTTTATTAGAATGCTTTAATCAAACTAACAGAAGGCTAAGTCTTCTTTTTCCGATGGTCCTTCTGCAATCTTGCGTTGGTTTTGTGACATTAACTTTTTATTCACTGTTTTTTATGTGCATATTTTATCTGTTGCACGGGGCACAGATTTTGAGCATTCCCAAGTGACCTTTAAACCTTGTCAACATGATAATATCCCTTTGGAGAGCAGTGACGCGAGATGATAGAATTAATAGCCTCTACACACACAAGCACCGGAAACTGCGTTGTTATTGGCTTGCTTTTTGCGTACACACACGCACACACGCAATGTGTGGAGATATTTTCTCACACAGAGATAGAGGCACTCCTACATGCTCTCCGACGGTAGTTCACCACATGGCCTTATCGCACTCGCAGGGAGGCTTACTTGTTCCTCGTACTAGCGTTGTACTGCTTTCTAACTTTTTACTTGGTGTTCATGCCGCTAGAGGTTAATTCATGCTTCCCGAACACACCTGCTGGTCGTGATAAATGTTTGCTCATATCCATATTTAGTGATTTCAGCATGCGTAAAATAATCAGCCCTCCATGTAAGTTCATCTGCAGTTAACTTGGTTACCCAAAGTCTTGCAGCTTTAAGGAAGGTTTCCTCAATGTTCTTCTCAGGTTACTTTACAAGGAACGCATCAATCGTTGCCACACGCTAGCATTTAATAAATAAAGTGCCGAGAACGAACTAGCAGGCTCCCATACTAATTTTACCTCACCCTTTTGCTAAATTTGAGACCGTGGTGATTCAGAGTATGTTGGGTAACCAAAAAGCTCGTACTGTTTTAGGCAAGAATCATCCGAGTTTATTGTTTTGATTTGTTGTTAGGGCGCTTGCCCATTCCCTGTGACTGTTTTCACAAATGGATTGATAAGCATTGGGCTGTTGCTACAGTAACTTTCTGTGACCTCTTTTCTCTCATTTTAAATCCTCATACCACCAAATGTCAATTAATGGTACATGTGATTCGAGCTTGTTTGCTTTGGGAAATGAGTTAAGAAATGGCTTTCAGCGATGGAAGATGTCATTGGGTATACTTAAGCCACCCACTTACTCACAAGCGCATTTAAGGCACCCGTAACTTCAACTTTAGATTGCTCCGTTTTATGGGGGTATTTGTGTGCACGGTGATGGTAGTGGTGGGCTGCAGATGTAGGTGTTTGCTATGAGTTACTCGCGTGTTGAAGACTTCAACCTCCGATTGAGATTCAACTGCCTTAGTGCGACACAGCTTGAGGGTGTATAAGCAAAACCTCTCCTTCTGCTCCGTTCTTATGGCTTAAACCGCAAAATTTGGCTGTAAATAGGTTTGCACTTGACGATTGAGGGAGAATGCATTGTCTCCATGCCTATTTTTGTCCTTCATATTACCAAAACGTTGGTTCTTCATGGTCCGGGTGGTGATTTCTCACACATTTTCTTGTGAAATAGAAGAAGGGAGAGTAGGGGAAAATGAGACCTAGGCCTAGGTTGTTTGATCTTAGAGTCGCAACTATTAGTAGAGGTACTATTTGTGGCCACTCTGCATCCCGTTTGATGATGCAGGTTTGTAGATCCTACACCGTAGTGCTGATGGTTTCAACAAGTACAATATTTTAAGAAACGTTTTGCTTCTTTGCGTCTGTTCCAAAGCTCACTCTTCACTTTGTTTGGATATGATTTTAGTCACTTTGCTGACTCTTACTACGTACACGTGGATTCTAATTACCTTCATAGCTCCTGCGTGCCGACAATATTTTTTTGTACAAAATCTATTTCAGGGTGCGTGACCTTATGAAGTTTTTAAGCATACTTCCAGTTAACTTATTTGTCCCTCTTCAATGGCAAAAAAATCTTTGTAGTCTACAATAAATTATTCCACCCTCTGTAACTTGGACAAATGTTCATCTTTAGTCACTTTCCGCTGCGCAGTATTGAAGTGCTGCTCTGACAGCAGTTGTTGGGTCACTGACTTTCCACACATTTAACTGCCTCTTTTTTTGCTAGTCTGCTCCGTGATTTCTTCCTTGTTTTTCGTGTACATGGTGTTAGTTGTAGATAGGTTGTGGAGAGCGCTCCAAATCCAGCACGAACATCTTATTCCTTGCGCCAACGTCCTCCGTGGCAGCAATTTCAATAATAATTTGACTTATGTCCTTTTCAAGCTCAAGACTTCTCAAGTCGGAATATGTTCTGATTTGCGGTACCCCCATAGCGGTCATTCTCGTGCTCTCACCAGCCTGTATAGTCGTTCTTCCTTCGTCCTTTGTGACTTTAGATGAATGCGTGAAGTCTTCTGTATCTGTCACATTAGTAGAGTCATACTCAAACGCATGCCAGGACACCACTCTTCTCTCCCGGTTGTAATTGTCATGTGCATTCGACAGGCGTCTTTCGGACAAATTTGACTCTCCGTATGCAGGTTGGACTTACACCTAAGTAATGAATGGAGGTACCCTTTCAATTTTGTTCGCAGTTATTAGTGATGTGCACTTCCAAATGCTCGATTCGTCTTATAATGCTTCAATTTAATCTCCTGTCTGAATCCTTTGTGAAAAGACAACCTGTGTGGGTGTGGGTTAGCGTTGCAATTTCTCAGAGCGCTTTCAAGAGATTTCGTTGTTTTTTTCTCGTCTCACGATTTCTGTATGCTACTCTTCTCCCATGGGAAAGTAGTCACGAGGCAAATGTGGAGCGCAGTCAAGCGGTACACTTTCTTTGTCACTAGCTATCTTATTCGTCCATTAAATTTGCCCTCCAAGAAGAAAACTTATGGTCTCGTCTAATGATCCTCCCATTCTGTTTATTTCGCTCGTAGTAATCTTGTTTTGCGATTTCTTCATCCTTTGGCATAGACGCATGAACTGAACCGATCAGTTCATCTCATATGAACTGAAGTGATGGCGCAATTCCTGGGTGACCGCTGCTTGATCAGAAGGTCAAAATCGTAGTTGCTAAAGTGCGCTTTAACGGTCCCTCCTTAATGACATATTGGAGTTGCGAGTAGGGCACCACGGACTTTGTCAATCAGTTTTCAGCTAACTTGTTGTGAAGCACTGTCTTCACCATGGCAATGAATCAGATGGTGGAAGAAAGTGTTTACAGGGATTAACCATGGCAACATTAGTGAAATTAAGGGTACCAGGAATCAGTTTCAGGATTCTTTCCTAACTTTCCGTGTTTACAGTGATCGTAAATTGCTGGCCGTGTGGCGTGCACCGCATTCGTCACTCCAGCGCTATCATATCCTACGCTGACCACGAAAGAAAGGGTGGATTTTATCTCCAGGACAGGAGAGGTAAAATTCCTATTCTTTCTGCTTCACTGCAGAAATGCCAACTTTTGCACTACGCTGTTAGGATACTTGGCTTTCCAATTAGAGGTAGTCAACCAACTCACTCTCTCAAAGTAATCCTTGGAGTCTTCCTCTTACTGGTCTAGTAAATTGAGGAATCTCAGCCATACTTTAAACCTATGATCGTCCAATAGGAAACACTTGGAAAACTTCTCTTTTCTTTTGTTACAGTCCAGGCATGCAATCCACATCACCACCCCCACCACCACCGTATGCCTCGAAGCACACGATAATTGCTGCACCGCCCGCTGTCTCGAATCGTTCCGGTCTCACCTCCCTCCTCTCGCCCACTAGCAAGTCGCCCTCACCCGATCCCTCAGGTCATCGAGTGTCTACTGCTCTCAACATCACCTTCTCTCCACCCCCCGCAAGTGACGGGAATAGCGGCTTCGTACTTGAACAGCCCCGACGTCACGTTGTCCAACGTGTTTCTACCCCCCCACCACCACCTGTGAACACCTCCAGCCCTGCTGCGTCAATTGTTAATGCCACTCCTACTGAATGGAAACCCGGTGGGTCTCAAATTGTGGCAGTGTAAAGCTCCATATCCTCATTGAAGAAACTATAATCATTACGAAAGGCATTCAAATTTAGTGGTGATTGGTTTATGTGTCAACTGTCATATTTATAAACGTGGATCAGTTTTTAATCGGTACCTCAAAATCTTCAACGACGTAGGGTTTGGCAACGCGGCTACTCCATCCCAGGAAATTCCTGACCTTGTCAAAATGAGTTCTCAATGAAATACTTCTCCCATCACACGAGAGGTTGTTTTGATTGGCCTGTTCTACCGCTTGGAAACGGAACCACCCCAGTCGAGATCGGTATATGGACGTACGGACGTCTCCAAAAATGCTTAGTTCTATTCAGATGTTCCATTGTTGAGCTACTAAGCGTCAACATCACTGTGCTGTTTGTTTGTGTGCTTATGTGTGTGTATGCGTGTGTGAAATCCCGTAACTATGAGTGGGTGGCCTTGAGTTTGGCTCTTACACCTTTGCTAGCCCGCTTGATTCATCAACAAACGCTGTTGCACCCACACACAGTCATTATCACTGTTGAATGGACTAGACTACATTACCCTGCGACATGGATACTGCCTATGAATAATTAGGAAAGCACTCTAGTCTGTGTGGTTTCGCCCGTAGTGCAGAATCAGGATTAGTGGATTGCCAAAATTTAAGGGCACTGAAGAATCCGTGTAGCTAAATACTGTTCGTTTACATAGTTTGCGTCTTCATTTGTGACGCTCATGCTCTCTCTTTGTGAGTCGATGCCGTCTAGCGGTTTATTTGAGTCCAATTCAGGCACCGAAGTCGTAGAGGAAGGCATTATTTCCTCCAACAACTCACATGTAACCAGCCAAGATCATGATTGTTCATTTGAATTGACCTCAGCGTTCACCGCTGTCACCAATGTGACTGAAATTTATGGGGATTCAGAAGTACAACTAAAACAAATGTCCTGTTACGCGAAGTATTGCTTCCTCTGTGGGTCATTGCTTCGCACCATCAAATCACTCCGCCCTGGGTTCTATTGGCCAGGGTGGCAAGGTTGCACACTTGTCTCAGCCAATGGAGATCTTCCTTGTTCTTTCGTTTCCGCATGCGTGCGTGTGTGCTAGCAGAAGGCATCGCAGGCAGGCACCAGTGGTGTGTGATTGTATTTGCGATTCTGATTGTGACAGGGGCGAGGCTAGGTGACGGGCAATGCTGTCGTCTGAACGGTGTCTTTTTTCACCCTCCAACTCTGACGCCCTACACCACCATCCTGTGGTTCTGCGTCGTGCTTCATCTGGCGCTACTGCAACTTCACCCAATCCTTCTACTTCCTCCTCTTCTTGTCCCACTCTAGGCATCTGTTCGAAGTGTGGTACTCGTATCACCAATGTGGCAACGGCGTGTCAGGCTCTGGGATGCTTCTACCACGATAAATGCTTCAACTGTTCCATTTGTCGTAAGTTCTCCTCTTTATGTCTACGACCGTTTTTGATTCCTGTGAATAGTGTAATAGTAAACTTTTTTACCGGGTGTGCCGATAAACCATATCCTTTTCAAATAGCCTTATTGCACTAAAGGTAGATTTATAACCCCCGTTGTGCTTGCCCTGTCGGGAATTATCCCATATTGGGGCCTTATTTTTATTCGTTTTATTCATTTCCTTTCGGTTGCACCAGTCTACAGTCCCCCGGAGCGTGTTTTTGTCGTATGTTACATAGAAGGAATGCAGGGATAGGTGAACTCGTGTGAATAATGCAATGACACACCTCTACTTCATCAAACACTTATTTAGCGGCGTTTTGTGCTACCTCGAACTTCGTTAATTTCGCCTCTCCTCCCTCTATTTGTATTTATGAATATCTATTGACATACCATCCAATTTTCTCATCTCGTTTTTTATCAATGGCTAAATGAATGAAGTAATCAACGCAGTAGTTGTCTGTAACCCTCTCTAAGGCTCCTCTGGGCTACACCTGTAGCAACTGTTGGAGGGTAAGTCGTGTGTACAACTACATTTGTAGCCTACCCAGAGGTCAATACACTGTCTGTGCATCAAATTCCGTTTTTCTTTTGCTGTCACAAAACAACAGTGCATGCCATTTAAACAGGCGCTGTTGGGTGCGTTTCTGGCTTGTAATTGCAAAAGAATGCAGCACCAAATGTATTCACTGGGTGCTAGGTCTTCACGCGTATGACGGAATCGACCTTTCCATTTCTTGCACTCCCATTGGTTGGTTTTGCTAATGATGCCTCCGTTGTGGGTTAATTTACTGCCAGTCCAGTTCTCGAAGTAGGGGGAGGAGGGCGGGGGGGAGGGGAGTGGGAAGGAGCAACTTACTATTAATTATGTTTGCTTGATTTGCACGAAACAAAAAAACTACGTGCCTCAATACATGCACATGATTTCGGCATTATTGGAGGAAACCGTCCATTCACTTATTCGTCTATTCATTTATCGGTCCTTGAATGAGGGTTTGCTGTAGATCACTGTAAAACTACTGTTTGAGCTATCCAGTGCTTCGGCATTCATCTACCTCGCATGAATCAGGTCATAGTCGGAGTCATCTCTCACACTTCGCCCCTTCCGCAAATCCTACAGATGTTTTTGTGTCTTTATAAGTCGATTGAAGGTCATGATGGCTGCGACCTCCTAAACTTGAGGACCACCTCGTATCTACCATTAGCAATATGGTCGCTTTCAAAGTTCTTAATCCACTTAGGCCGACTTTACGAGGAAGAGGATGTTATTGCTGTATGGAGCAAACATTGTGATGGAAATGAATCTGCGTTCAAGGAGCAATTTTTGTCACTCTTCACTTCAGAATGCCAGTTCTTTTGTTTCAAACCGTGGGAACAGGCAGCTTATCACTTAAGACTAGCCACGCGTTTTTCCCAATTACGAAGTTACTCCTTATCTGCAGGTCTTTATGAAAATTACAAGCCGCGTGTAAACATTCCACTAATGAAGAATGCGTTGAGCCAGTGATGCCCCTCAGCATTTCTCTTTGTCGTCCGAAGTGGCATTGTCTGGTCCTGTGATCCAGGTCCCCTGGCATAGTGTTGTATTTACACTCTAGTGATAAATCTTAAACCGTGGTTATAAATAGACTTGCCTGGTACAGATTTTGTAATGCTCCTTTTTTCAATGTCCTAGACCGAACTTTACGTGGGAAGACATTTTACAAGGACCAGGATAAAATCTACTGCGAAGAGGACTACCTTGTCAGTCGTCACCTCTCTTAACTTTGTGCTACTTGCCGAGCATCGTCAGTAATTTGACGTCCTCTTTCTTTTCTACAACCTTGTAGTACTCTGGATTTCAGCATATGGCTGAAAAATGCACCGTCTGTGATCATATCATTGCTCCAACTGTGAGTTACTCCATCCTCTATTTAAGTAGTATCGATGCATCTTAAAAATTTCAGTTGTCATTTTGTAATACAATTGGTGCATTTAATTTTGGGAAAACATGATTTCTTGCAGTACTGGTGATCCTCGTTAATCCTAGCCAGGATTTGTAATCTAGCGAATTTAGATGGTGTTAAAACGACCCTCAATTTCAGTAGTATCATGAATCCTGGCACTCATTTGGTGATTTGACGGGCTCGTTCAGCGGTAAGATGACGTCCTTTTTAACTATCCTTGGTGCGTCATGCGGAAGAAAAACACGCCCTCTCTGAATCGTCTTCATCGAACCGAAGCCCAAAGCATTTGTGATGCCAGTGCAACTTGCAAACCATTCCATTCGACTTACCCGTCGAAAAAAGGGGTAAAACTGTGGTTTCGAGAGCTCAAGTTTGATTTCCTAAAAGGGAACCTCGTCTTATTGTTAGCGAAATTGAGGCGTTTGCCAAGAAGTCAACGTCATTCGAGAGCAGGGACCAAAAGGCCACGCAACTGCTTAACTTTGCAACAGGTACTGCGTCAATAAGGGGACCCCTTTCTCCTTTTGAACTTCGTCTCAGGCGCCATGAGTGCTCCTGCAAAGTGTAATTAACTGTGAAAAGACAGCAAAGTTGATACGTTGATTTCGTGTGCTACTGTAGATTCGGTTAGGGATTCCTGAATACCAACCTTCCTGCAAGGCAAACATTGAATCCGTGTTTTTATTAGTCTACTTAACGGTTATTTAAGTAGCATGTGTGCGACTTGCCTATTTGTGGCAGATCGTGCGCGCAATGGGGAAGTCCTACCACCCGGGCTGCTTTCGTTGCACCATCTGCAACAAATGCATGGATGGACAGCCCTTCACCGTGGATCAGGAGGGCCACATTTTCTGTCTCTACGACTACTACCTTGCAACGGCACCCACCTGCGCTGCCTGCGCCAATCCCATCCTCCCTGACTCGGTGTGTAACCTTCCTCTTTCCCTTGCCCATTTGGATCTTTAATCCCACTTGTTTATTCGTTTATTCAATCGGCTATCCATTTGCGAACCTGTCCTCCCGCCTTTCCACTCATCTGTCCAAACATTCCATAATCGTTCCCGATCTTTCCAATTCTCAATTTTCTTCACTCCCTCTTTGTACTGCTTGGGACACCATCTGAATGCATCTGCTTATTATATTTTGCAGACCGCTGATGAAGTACTCCGCGTGGTTGCGATGAACAAGGAGTTCCACATCGAGTGCTATCGTTGCGAGGTGAGAATTGATTGAGATCAAACAACTGTGTTCTTTCGTTTCAAGTGTTGAAAACCATCTTCTCTCTTTAACTCACAAATACTTGTTTTATTTTAAGCGTTTTTATTCATTTTTCCTGATTTTGGATTCCGAAATCTCTGGACTAACTTCTTTGTATTAACATGGATTATTTGTGTTTGGATCCAATTTCTTCGCAATTTAATTTCAATTGTCATCTGCCGTTTGTTGTTACTTAAATGCTATCAGTAAAAACGTTGAGTGGTCGAAAAGTTTGCCTAGTTTTCGATCTACCTCGCTGAAATGGCTTGCCATGTGCAGAAGGTAGAACTGTCGGGCCTACAAATCTCCCTCCCCCCATAGTGAGTCTGGTCTGTATGATTCTTTGTTACAGCCGCGTGTTGGTTGTCATCTAAAGACGCTCACACGGATGCTATCTCACAGGTAAACGTGCTTCCCAAATTGGGGAGGTACCGATAGAGTATCGTCTCTCGATAGCCTTCTAGAGGTTCGTAGGAACGGATAAAGAGATTTTTGTTTCCCTCGCTGTTGGTAGGACTGTGGCATGCTGCTCTCTGATGAGGTTTCCTCACGTTGTTATCCTTACGTGGAGACCGGAGAGGACGGGACGCCTGGACGCACTCATCTGCTGTGCTTAAAATGCCACCTGGCACGCATCGGTGCGACTCCAGCCCCAGGACAGAATCTAGACGCGTTGCCACTGCAAGGTCGACGTCGGGGTTCTAACGGCTCCTCCTCTCTCGCCTCGTCGTGTGATTTAGGAATCGCTGGCTCCCTCTCGCTCACTCATAGCAGTGGAAGTGGTGAGAGATCGTCGCCATACTCTACTGAAAGGCGGATGAGTTCGAAGCCTTGGCCGTCTACTGGTCGATCGGGTTACTATGGCACTGAGAACGATGGACGCTGAGTTGCTTGTTTGCTTCTTTATTCTTCGCATTATTCTTTCCTTTCTCTCTTTTTGTATTCTTTGATGGAGTGAAATGGAGCTCGTGTTGCGTGATCTTGACTTAAATGGTTGGGGTTCGAGAATTGTCACCAACTTTTCGATTCAATAAGAGTTAGTCTCTGGATTACATTATTTTAATACCTCCTTTTCGAACAGTGGGCGAGAGTATCGTCTGAGCTAGCGGGACCCCTTGACAATATCAATGAACGAGCTTCAAAAGACTGCTGTCACACGTCTAGCATTGGCGTTACGTATGCATCCACTACTAGGTATGGATAGGCATCTTCTGCTACTTCCCTCCCATTTCGATTCATTGCTGCTACCAAATGGCAGTTGAACTTGCTGGACGGTGGATTCAAGTACGTTATGATTTACATCGTTGGAAGGAATTGGCTTGTTACGTGAAATAGTCTTGGTACTGCCTTCGAGGGAAAGATTGATGAGTCAACTGCTTAGGAATGCTTGGTGATGCATTCCTCTGCATAGTCTTGCAATGCAAAAGCCATCTCGCATCACAGGTCGGTCAAGAAACAGCGGCGTGGTCGGTCATGAGATCTTAAACTGTGTTTTCAAGTGATCATTCATTCCAGAGGCCGCCAGACTGCTTTTTGTGTTTTTTTTTTTGAGTCGGTACCGGCGCTCTTCATGGTCACAGTTCCAAACACCTCCATTCGTCTTACCGGTTTATGAGGGGAAGCGCTAAGTACACTTGCTAGTGAAGATGAGTTTATTTTCCCAGCCTACGGCAACACATACAACTGCCACACCTGTAATATTCATATATACTACGAATCGACAGGAGTTCAGACGAAGCTTGAATTTACAACCTCGAGAATTCATTAACTTGGCTGGAATATGCCTAGGCACTCGCATGTTTTGATGTGGTTCTGCACAAAGATTGCACCAAGACCATATCTGAGCATTAAAAGTACAAATGGGTCCAGACAGACGTCTGTTCCACTCGACTGTCATATGGTAGACATAAACCGGTATAGCATGTGTTACGAACCATCGCCTTCCCCCACTCTCTCCCACTCTTTCGGGGTTGTCACTCACGTGCCTAGGAAATGCCACTCCCAGTTGGCGGTGCGTTTCTTCCCCTTTTGTGATCTTCAAAACTCCTAGCAGGGTATCGTTGAGAATCTGTGTGGATGTCCCAATTGTACCGTTCAGACGTCTGTATTCGATCATTAATAGCGTCAGTGGGTAGTGTCAATCCTCACGCATTCTTTTGTTTTTTCGTCCTCTTTGATATTAATTTAATGCAGGAATTTGTTCTACCACGCAAATTAACTGTCGCAGTGGCTTACTTTACAGATACTAATTAAATTAATAAGTAGATCCTTCTTAAGTGTATTTATGGTGGCCCTTTTGTGAGCGTCATTTAACCTTTTTAAGTTGGTATATTTCACTTGAATAATGCAAAGTACTTACTCTTATTTTGGCAAAAATAAGATCAGTAACTGCGTTTAGGGGAAAGGAAAATGCCATGTTATTTGAAGGAAAAAATGGCAAGGTACTGTGTTTGTTCAAGCTCCTATTTACCCAAATGAAGTAGCTAAAAGGACAGTTGAGAAGCCCAAAAGGTAAACAGTCCAGGGTAGTTCATCTCGTGTGTCTTTGAAACCTAAACACGTGTTGAAAGTCTGGTCACGTTAAGTGAACGAAATGGAAAGACTTTTAAACCAAATTTTGATAATTGCAAATGCTTATTTGGGGAGTAAATCAGTGGGAAGGCATTGCCTCTAACCTGTGTGGTGATCGTGATCGCTATATATCAGTGCCGAACTTACGATAATTTGACCACTGGAATAACTTGGAATGCAGCATTATAGGCGTTCCAACACGTCGCCATGGCACTCTTTGAATACTGTGTATATATTTTCTCCCTACAAGGCGGTCATAAACTGTGCCGGGCTCCTGGTTCAAATCAGACACCATGGCGTGGTGATAATTGTGGAGAGGGAAATGGGGGAGAGTGGGAAGTGAGAGGGAGATTGTAAAGACAGCGATGCTTTGATATTTATAGCTCCCAAAATACGGTTTCATTACTAAACGCCACGCCAACCAAACCTAGTACTATCTGTCACATGTGTGCTGTCTAGTTGATTAGGCGTCTAGACGTCTGGATGGAGAATCTATCGTGGGCTTGTGTGTGTGTGTGTGTGTGGTAGCCATAGAACACTTTGGTTATATCCAGATCGTAAATGCAGACTGCCATGGTGTGGATGTCTCAAAATAACTCGTTGAAATGGAATACTATCGTCATAAAGTTAGCTTTCTTTGACCGAGAAGGTGGAGGTAAAGGTACGGGAGGAATGAAGACTCGAAGAGGCGATAATTCCCTTTGAGCTCTCGAACCTCTTGCCAAATCCAGCGAGAGAGCTTCAAAGGTCTGCCGTCACATGTCTAGACATGACGTGACTAGAGGATAGAGCAGAATGGGTACCAAATTATCCGTGCCACTTGGTGGGTATCATTTTCCCGAAAAAAGACGAATACAATGGCAGCATATTTAAAGTTTAATTTTTCTCCTGGGATTCGTCAGAAGTCAGCCATCCAACTGGTCTTACCCTCTGATGCAAGGGATCGGAAGCACATCACCATTCCTCAACTCCGTAGAACAGTGGTTTCCTTCCAAACCTCACCGCTGTATCTGCTCCTCTTAACAGCTGTAAGTAAAGCGTTGGACACCCATCAAATGACTGTTCTGCCATTTAACTTCTTCTTTTGAATGGAAGACTGTTGACGATTTTAGGATTTCTCCACCTTACCAGCCACCAATTTCTGTCATTTTGGTCTTCAGCACCATATGGTGGCAATTTGTGCTGTTATTTTAAGTAAGCTTTTCTTAATAATGGTTTTCGTCTTTTTTTTCTGCATTCCATCTTTGGAGGAACTTATTTGGGCGGAAATAAGGTGAAAATGATGGATGGATGAATGGATGGACGGACGAATGGCTGACAATTTAGTTGCTATATTTTGCAGCCCTCATTAGCCCAAAAAGGAGGCCACTTCACAAATTTGTCCCGTACAAAATTTTGCCAATTTTTAGGCACTTTGGAATGACAAAATTATACCCACATTCGACTGCTAGGGCATCTTTACCTTGTCACTGCATTCCTGTAGAATGATTTCCAAGAGGCACGACTCATCCTTTACCGCAGTTTCAATCACCACCTCTAACTGAAGACCTCTGCTGCAGCGCTCTTGGAATCCCCTGGAGAAGAAGGGCGATGAAACACCACGCACTGTCGACCTGCAGTAGGACTCGGGGGGGGGGAGGGGGGGCTACTGGCATGGAGCGGAGGTCAGGCTGCCTGACGAAGGTACTACGGTGGAGGCCAAAGTGGCTAACTACCGAACCGAGAACTAAAAAAACAAATATCGTATTACACTTCCACCTCGGGATAGAGGACTGAAATGTGTTAGAACTATGAATTAAGGGCGTGCCCCCTATTGAGTGAACTCTATATGACTTGGGAGGTCAACATTCATCTTGACTAAGCGATGTGAACTGATGGATGCCTTTGTTTATCACATTAATGACGAGAGATTTATGGACAAAAGTTCGTCAAAGTTGTAGATTATTAGGTGAAAAAATAGGTGAACCTTCAAGTTGGTTCCAAATTTGCAAAATTTTTTTAACGGCAGAGTTGCCATGGATTTGTAAAGTTTTATTTACGATTGTCACCTGCTATTGTTGCATGGCAAGAAGATCTACTCTGATCTCTGATGTTTCCTCCCAGAAAGTGTGAGAAAAGCATTTAATTTTATTCCTCTTCAAGATCTTGATTGGCACTTTACTTACTACTCAGTCTTCTCAGGCTAACTTAAAATCGCACAGTAACCCATTTTAGACTTTTTCTACCACAAGGCAATGAAAGGTAATGAGTAGAATGAGACCACTTTAACTCTTGAGGAAATCTAGACGAAGAACTGAATGATAATAAAAAACACTCTTGAAAGACTCAATTGCTTAAATGTCTAGACACTACTAGCTGAGAAAATTTTATGACGATTGCCTCTTAAACAGTCCTTACACGCCTCTAAAACCTACCTTTCGATGGATTGAGACCTTAATCAAAGTTGTATTCCGGAAAAGTGGAAAATGAAGGAAGAAGGAATTGTACTTGGGGATATCTGACAGTGTCATGTGATTATTTCTGTCTGAGAGACTGGTTGATGTATATGACCATAAAATTTGTTATTTCCTAAGGTAAGTGGGTGCTAATTGTGCCAGGGCATCCAACAGATTCATCCCCTGTGGGCGTCTTGATATTGGCAGATACAGAGCCTTATAGACATCCAACTGCCTTATCATAGGTTTTGGGAAATAGAGTAAGAGTCTTACAGAAGGAATGAGCTTATATACTTTCAATCAGCCTAACCTTAGTGTCATGATATTCCCTTCAGAGGAAGTCTGCATGTGCGGGCTATGGGGGTTCCTACACAAATGTGTAACTTGAAGCTCCAAACTGTAACCTACTTTTTCAATTTGTTTACCCGATTTTGTGTTGTCGGTGCTGAAAACTATTGAAATTTGAATTGAGAAATAATCCTTTTGATAGGTTTATTGTGTAAATGCATCATAAAGTAGGGTAACTACCTACTTATATAAGTAGTATCTGGAAGGGTTGTTCATCCGGCCTATGCATCGCATAAATTTATCACCATATCAGGTAAAATTGATAGCGCTTTAAGACCCATTGAATTTGAGTTTATTTCTAGAGTTACTAAAAAAGATCGCGCAATACATATTCTGACTAGATTTACGGCCACAGAATGACGCCTATAATAGCAAACAATTAGGTCACTAGGAAGAAAACGGTGGCACAGAATTTCACTTCTCTTGTAGTCTACAAAATTGTTTTTAAAAGAGTTGTTTAAGAAACTTTGTTGGTAGTAAAAAAGTTGAGCTATCGCGTAGTGAAGAATTTTCAGTATCCAATTCCTACGATTCTCAACCAGGTGGATTAATCAGCCAGTGGGAATTTATTTACAACCTCGATGGCATGACGTTCTAATCACCACGGCTAAACCATTTAAGCCACTTACACCTCTCCAGCCTCCCAGTTGTAAAGTTTTACACATTACTTGATAACTGAATCCAATCTAACCTTCGAGGGCAAAAAATTGACCTTCAAGACATGCTTTTAATGTGGGCCCAAACAAAATGACTTATTTTATGATCAGAGAACCAGAGGATGTCTATGGCAATGTAGAATAAATTTGTTTTGGAACAATCTCCAGACTTTAGCAGCGCTCGTTAGCTGACATCTTTTCTCATGTAGGTCGCCTTGAACATAAAGCAGTATTCAGGAATCCCGGTCCCACAGTTAATAAAAACCGACATTTAATGAACGGACAAATGGGAACCAATTAGGTTATGTCGTACTGCGTCGGAAAGTCGAAGTCCCGTGAACTACTTTTAGGTAAAAGCAGTAGTGTCGAAGGTAGCGTGTGGGAGTTATTTAGTCTTCTGTGACCGAATTATAATTCGTAAGTGTGACACCAACAGCATTACAAATTTGGCCCTTTTATGTATCCATAGTAGCAATAAAGATTAGAGGCCCGTTGTAAAATAGAGAAACGCGCAATGCAAAACCTTGCAGTCGGCGCTTTAGGTCCTAACCCAGTTCCGATTTTTACCCCCCTTTCTCTGCTGCACAACCCTTCAAGGTCGATTGGAGGTGAGGGTAACTTGAGTT
>MIEF01005608.1:0-59090 GCA_001870725.1 Taenia solium | reverse complement strand
TAAAGGATAATCATCTTTAGATTTTTCCTGTTCTTCGTTATGCTTGTCGATGAACGCCACCTCCTCCGCATTCGCAGAATCACCACCCCCGACGATATGATCAGGCATATCTTTGACTCACGCTAGAACTGGACTGCTCTGTAGTGTTTGTTTTTAAGGGTGCGAATGCGGAAGCTTTGGTTGAACAATTAAAAGAAATAAGGTTGTGTTATTTTAATTTTAATTAAGGATTTAAATTGACACCTTTTTTTAACTTCTCTCTTTTTGGAATTTTTTGAAGTTATTGTAGGCGGTTGAGTTGTGGTTCTTTTTTTTGTTTATATTGTTTCTCCCTTTAGAGGTTTTCTAGGTGTTCGTATCTTTTTATTGCCCTCCTGTTCAGTTAGTTTATTACTGTTTATTTGGTTTCAATTTTGCTGGTTTACACTTCTACAATTTTTGACATATTTTTCCTTCCTGTTTTTGATGCATATTGCATGCGTTCCAAATATTGTTTAACGGATGTTTGTCTGCATAAACAACTCCAATATTTGTGGCTTTCGGGGATATTTTTCTATAATTTGGGGCCTGTTCCTTAGTTGGTATGCGTATTTAGAAAAAGAGAACTATATCGGTTCTGCCTTATTGCCTTAGAGGCAAGCCCGCTCCTCAAAATCAACGCATCCACCCATGTTGCTGTAACTGAAATGACAGTTAAAATACGAAATGTCATAATTTTTTTTTTACCGATGGTGTTGTTGTTTAACTTATTCTCTTATTTTGCCTTTATTTTCAGGTATACTTGCTTTTATTTTCGGTGCTGTGAGGACGGCTGCAAAGAGTTGGTAGCCTAGTGGTGGTGTCAGGGTAGTTGGCACTGGCTCTGTGCTTAACTAAGTGGTAAATTAACACCCTGTGTGCATGTGTGTGTGTGTGTGTAAGAGGATGCAAACCTCCACAAGTTCAGATGACGCGCACAGCGTGGATCCAACGCGACGTGCTCACGTGATATCCGACTTGCCGATCGATACAGTACCGGGTCATAGCAGGCCGGTTCGGGTCATAACTGATCTTGGGGTCCAAGTTGGTATCAGTGCTCTACTTCGAACATGGCACCCACGATTTCGAACATGTGAGGCATGAAATAGCCATAAGACCACAACCCAACTACCACCCTTACGCATTGTGATCAACACACCGAAACACGTCTTTTGGGTCACAAGGACGACTAATGCCTAACTGATTAGCAAATTGAGTTATGCATTAGGTTCTGTGTCGAAATATGTGTCCCAACCTTGCTTTACAGTCATCCACCTCCACCCGCTGCCGCCCAACCTTGTACCAGCAAGTGAGCACATTGAAAGGCACAAATGCCTGGCCTGCCGCCCCATGTTGAGGCCATGCTTCAATGGAACGTTTGAGAATTTGCAGCATGTTAAGTTCTTTCTATCCGCAAGGAGCAAGACGGTCAGGAGCACTTGATCCAGGTGTGTCGTTTTGTCACGAAGAAGGCAATGCTGGAGTAGTGCTTTGGTGGGAACAGCTCACCTTCCCTGTCGTCCTCTCGACGCCCCATGAGATCTGCAGCCTATGAAAGCAGATCAGCTACCTCCAAATGATTCTCTGTGAGTGAGAAAGTAGGTAAACAGGTAAGTGAGAGAGGGAGGTAGACATCCGTGTTGGGTTGGGGGGCCAGATACATTTGTGCTTCAATAGCACAGTGTTGGAGGGCAGAGTTCGATGTGAGCATCACATTTTATTCAGCCTTCATATCTTTCCAGAGAATTTGAAACTCGGAGCGGTGCCGTGCCTTAAATGAGATACGATATGTGCTTACATGACCGTCAACTCACTATCAAAGACACAGATTTGTTCAATTCGCCTACGTTTGTGTGTTTTGAATGGTTTTTGCCTTCTAGCGAATAGTGTTCAATCAGGGACCGAAAGAGAGCAAGACCTTTGAGGCCTTGGAGAAGGCTTTGGGGAACTACCCAGGCGAATGGAAATGTCTGGGAACTCGATAGAGGCACACCACTTAGGCTTCCGTGCATTTTAAGTAAAGTCTTAACGAACAATCGCGTTGCCATTCTGCTACATACGCGCACAACGCTTGACATTGAAGCAGTGAAGTGGATCGTTAAATGTTTGGATCGGAGAGTGAGTGGACCATTTGGCACTGACAATGCTTGTGATTCCTTCTTCTCAGTTCAAATTATCCAATCGGTGGGTTTTCGAAAGATGGCACAAAAGAAGGGGAAAACTTTATTCTCCCAGCAATGTGTGTGGATGGAACCCATGCCGCATCCTACTACCTCCAATAACTTTAAAACGGATCAAACTTGGTTTGTAGGACAAACAAACTGGAGCTTTTATCAAATTATGACGACACTGTTTGGCGTAGGGATTGAAAAGAAGGGAAAATGGTGGAGAACCCGATAAGAAGTAGCGAATTAATGGCAGATTGGTGGATGCCCCTGCTTTGGCAAGCAGCAGTGAACTACACGGAAGGCGAGAAGGCACTGGTTTTCCCTTAAAATCGCTATGATGTGATGTTCAAGTAAAAACTTTTACTTTTTGATAAAAGCGCTATAAATGGTCTCTTTAATGCTATTTATGTTTTGCTCTACAACCTCACCACTCGGTATTTACAGGGTGACGCACTTTACGGCGAGCACTTTTCCACCTTTTTTGCACATCAGACATCAGCGTTAGGCGTCATTCCCAACGGAGGATGTAGACGTGGCAGAGCGCAGCGGAAGTTATGTTGCCTTACGAAGTACTGAATGGCTTTTGGTTTCAATGGTTGCTCGTACCACCGAGACGACATGGCTTTGTGTTGCCTAAGCATGTCGTTGCCGAACTTGGAGGCCTCACTAAAACTAAGATTTTAGCGCCTTCGCTAAATCCACCATCAACTGGTTAGGTACTTAGCGGAAATTAAAATAGTACAGGAATTGCTGACCAAATTTTTTATGGTCATTTTACCGTAGGCTTTAATCAACTCACACTGAACTACAGTAGTGTGCCCAAAAAATTTTCCTTCTTTATCTTCAAGTGGCTACCAACTTTGGTGATCAAAAAGATTAGTCTTTTAAGTAAAGATCTTGCTAATTTTTACTGTGGCCTCGAAGAGGGCGGAAAATTCACACTCAAAACAGTTGACGCTATCAATCAACACCTATCAATTTCAGGTGCCTTTTTTATGGCCCGAACACAACTTTCACTCGTCTACCATTCTCCTAGTTCAAGGAAACAAAGACCTCGCGATGCATGGAAGACAGTTGCTGTTCCTCAGCGTGGATTGACTAATTGCCTGTTCCTTTATTTTGTTTTAGAGATTATTTCCTTTTGTAAAGGGTCGCAAGTCCTAATTGGATAATTAGTGGCGAACTGCTATGCCAGAGAAGAAGGGAAAGAATTATTTTTAGGTCAAAAGTTATTACTGTGGTAGGAGAGACATGGTGTTAACTGCTATGTAGAATCGAAAGTGCTAAGGTAAGAAGCTACAATACACCTTTAAGCGTCTTTATAATAGACAAAGAATTAGGCCTTTGATAAATAAGACATTTTTTGCGATTTTTTTAGCGCTATTGGCTCATTTCGAAGTCAAAATAAGGCGTGTCGACGCATCGAAGGCGTGGGTGTGGGAGTACCGGCGCGACGAAAGTACAAAGACGGCGCCTCACTTACTCGCGCGATTCAAATACAAAGACTCAGAAAGCACTGAAAGCATTATAATCACTCATAAGTTTTAAACATTTGATGGAGGCAACATTGACTTTACACTTTGGGAATAAATGCGGCAAAGATAAGTAAACTGTTAAAGGGTTTTCAAAAAATTTTGTCACGGAAACCTAAAGCAACAATTATTTGTTGAGTCTTATGTTCATTACTTCACTAGATTGGCTAAAGTAGGTAGGTAGGTGGAATATAGACCATTTGAAAAAATCATATCCCCAAAGGGCAAGCGACAAGGCCCTCCCACCTATAAGCAGATTTTCCAAACTTCTCTCAGCACAATGGCCATTTTCGGATTGTCGAGGGGTTTTCTACCTTCCACAGTGAAAATGCTTCCTCCCCCACTCAAAAATACTCCAAATTTCTGTGTCACTCTCCTGTGATGTCTAAAAGTGACAATTTGAGTCGCCAACTGACCCTCCCAGGTGACATTTCTTTATTTTTTACTAGTCACTTTCGTCATAATTTGAAAGATAATTTCCGCAGAATTTCAATTTAGCAACCCTGCCAAGCGTCGAAGCCCACGTGGTGGGTGATTTGGCAGATAATTTGGCGCTGCCTCCTTTTACAAACTACTGTGGCTCATAATTTATCTCTTTTATATCTGTTTTCGAAAACATCTTGTCTGTTTTTGTGTTTTATTTGTTCAAACCGATTTCTCACGGGAAAGACATTTGCATTCTCTGGGAGGCCGTAGAGTAAAGTGTATTTAAAGTTGAGGCTGGAAGAATTTCAACTGGAGCGGGAAGACCCAGAAGGGGCTAGTTTAAATGCCATCAAACGAAAAACCAAAAAAAATAACAGCAACAATTCTCTTGTTTGTTCAACTTCTCCCTTTGGTTTTGGGAACACCTGCGACTCCGCCATTGTACTTTAGCTGGGCAGTGTGACCTCTGAGCCATGCCGGTAGCTTGCTCCTTAGACCTTCTCTACGTCGGTGATGCCTGCTCTGGCCGAGTATAATGTCCCCTTTTATGCTCAGGGGATAACTACCTTGATTTCCATTGCTGAAGATGAAACCCTAACGCAACGGAAGAAGAGCATGTTGCGAATAGAAGGACCTGTGACAAATCCAAACAGAAGATTCGAAAATGACACCCACCTTCGGCAACTACCCCAGCTCCATGTTTCAAAGGAAAATGTTAATATATGAAGCTACAATAACCGCTAACCATTAGAAAAAGTTCTTAAAAACCTGTCTGCGATGCCTGTGTGAAGCTGTCAATTGAAAGAACACGCATTGTCCCGCTTCCTTATTAGCTCGACAGAACCCTGGTAAATATGGCTAGGCAGCTCTGTCTCAGTAAAAGTATTTTAAAATTCCTTCTCTTTTTGAACGGCTCTGGTTTTGGGTTAGTATTCTCCAAACTAGCGATGCGCGCACTTGATGGCCTGCACCTGTTTCCTTCCCCCAATACAATTCCTAAACAGGATAAAACTTCGGATCCAATCCGTTTGCCAAGGGAGGATAGCGACATTTTGGTTAGGAGTCCTCTCAGTTGCACGCTAATTCGATGATTGACACAGATGATTCGTGGGTGTATTTTCGACCCAACCAATTAGTTTGTAATGGCCGATGAGGGAGGATTGCTGAGGGGAGCGCTAATGACGGCGCTGGGCAATGCTTCTACTGTTTCTTTAACTCCCCATTTTAGTTTTGGGGCACTTAGCACTCAGTCTTTGTTCTTCCGTTTGGCAGCATGGTCTCCAAACTATGCCAGTAAACCGTCTCTAGCCCTGCTCCACGTCAACAATACGTGTTCTGTCCTAATAAAATGCCTTTTTTCACCCTTTGGAAAGACTTGCTGTTCTACAAAGCAGATTATTTCATCCAGAAGTAAAAAGTAAGCTGATTCTGATTTTTACTTTGAGCTAAGAACACGTAAGAGCATAAAGAGAAAAGCAAAAGCGAGCCCGTGCGCATTGCAAATAGCACCCGGAATCTTGGAATGCTTTTCAGTGAGTGACTAGAGCTCATTTTATTCACAACAAGTTATTTACAGTGGTACTGTTTCAGACAGAGGATTTCAGGAAAAAATGGGAAGAAGGAAAAATTAAGGTTTCCGCTCACAAAAGTGAGGGAATGACAGATGGAGTGGTAACGGCGTTTGCTAAAGCCAAGAAATGATCTAGTACGACTGAAAATGATTTCGTGATCCGACTCCATAATTGGTTACTTTTGCCTCGACAATGAGGTGGGTAGCAAGAAGTAGTGCAGATGCGCACACCTCGAGGTCCACATATTCGACGGTTAGATAAAGAGATATTTTGAAGGAAAAAAACGTAGGAAGGAGTTAAAACTATTGTACCTCAAACGAACACACGTCTGAAAGTCTTCAGTTAAAATGGCGGCATTACATTTGTTTCGCTTCATATCATTTTTGGCTTGCGTTAGTGTCCGTTGAGCTACTTCCTGGAGCAGGCGAATATGATCTGTTCGGTTTCACCACTTGGTCAGTAAAATAAACATTTGTAATCGGTCTGCTGCGGCATTAAACAGCATTCCTTCACAAAACCAATTGAATGCATCCAGTTTTAGTTGGTACCACTTTACCTAGCAGCCTCCGAAATTGTGGTTCTTTCTGAAGGAGATGTCTTGAACAAAGCACATTTCTATGGCGCCTAAAGTCTATTTGAATGTATCGTGGTACCTGAGATTTCACTGAAGACGAATGAAGGCATAGTGCTTGGACTAAATATGCACTGCCTACGTACAGAAGGGCCGAGTGGGGCGGGGAGCCATGACATTCAGCTGAAGCACAGAGGCGGAGCCTTAAGTGGTTCCGAAAGCAAAACCAGTAGGTAAGCAAATAGCCAACACATTACCGTGTGGCAAGATGCAGGAGTCTGAGCGGACAGTGTAGAGAGGAGCATGTGACCCCTTAACTGTGACCAAAGCCTTGGAGACGTAGAAGCAAGGAAATTATGCAATAATCGCAAATTTCCGGATGAATAAAGCTCTGCTTATCATGGAAAAAAACATGTAAGTATACAAAATTCAAAATGATAGTAAAAGTGCACCAAAACGACAAAGACATTAAAAGCTAGAGGAATTGGGAAAAGTCGGACTGTTATTCATTTGCTAAAAGTTTACCTAAAATTCCCAACACTTTCGTCTTTTCCAATTGACTTTTTTAAAAATTTGGGCCTGTCATTTGATTGCTGTTGAGAGGATTGAAAACTGGACTTGTCTAACATCACCTGATCTAGGGAGGGGGAAAATGATGCGGATGAGGAGGCAGCACATACCTCAGCGTCACAGAGAAGAAAATAAAACAGGTTTCATGCATTGTTTCATGCTAAAACACATCAGGAAACGACAACTGTTTTTGTAGCTGTTTCGGACATTTTTAGCTGAAAAAAATCCTCTTTTAAAAAACTCATCTGCCCTCCATAAAAGTTCAATTTCCTTTTTGAATAAACTCTTCACAAAGGCGTTACGAAATCGGCTTAAAAACTGGGCATAGAAAATGCAGTGGACAATTGATAGAGTTGAGGTTTGCTGTGGACAACGTGAAGCTCTCGGTTTCAACACGAGAAAAACTCTCCAACTCCTTTGATTGTCATTTCCGATCGGCCTTTTGCCTAATAACTGGTCAAGGTAATAGCGCAATATCTTGGCTGTTTGTCTAATTCTCGGTTCAGGTAAAGGGCCACTTTGTATCCTGATAGTTAGACCTTCGCCCGGACGTCTGGATTTTGAGCCATGCTAGCAACTCCAATCTCATCTATACGCCGAATATATGTAGTCTGCTTCAGTCTTCTGCCCTCTTTTGGGTTCAGCGAAGTCTCGTGGCGCTACAAACGATGCCATTTTCATCGTTCCTACCAGTAAAGGGAGCACATTTGTAGCAAGTCTTGGTAGGTAAATTGAGATACGCGCTGTCAGACAGGCAGTCTGAGGGCTGTCATCCAATCTGCAGCCATTTTAAGCAAACACTCTTCTCTTGCTTCCTTTTTAATCAGAACGGTTTTTGAATGAACGCATGAATGAATTACCTAATTAGATCATCTTTGCTGTCTTTACTGTCTTCTTAAAGGCAAAAATCAGTCTCACCAGGTTTAACCATTTTTCATAACTCATTTTACCGTAATTTTGAAAAATTTACAAATTTATCTTGAAATTACTTTAAGTAACGAGGGTCCTTATTAAGAATGCGGCAACTCTTCTAGAAAGCGTAGGAAAAAAGGAGATGACAATGTTCTTTGAAAATTAGAGTAATTAAATCGGTGGTTAGTTCACTCGCCTACCCTCGCACATCAAGACTCTGGCAGACTGCCACCGACGACTAATTAAATAGGAAGTGTTTCTAGAGCCAGCCTTTAAAAGACTGCTCGAGGATGTGCAGTCAAGGGGATGAAAACCTCCTTTTCAAGTAGATCATTCCTACAACAAATAAAATTTGCACATTCAAACTCATTCCTTATGGCACCTGGAGGAGCGCTAAGAGGAGGTGAAGCAGTCCACAGCCTTCTGCAAATGCGTAACTCTTTAGGGAGCATTCCACACAAAAACCCCACACTGCATTCAGAAATGAACAATTTATTCGTGGTGAATCTTAAAAACAACTTTCAGTGAGAAAACTGGTATTTCAGGAAAAATGTCGTAAATTGCGAACTCCAAAGGCCCAACCGGAGAGTGGAGGAGAAAGGCTTGGTATTCTGTGTGTGTGTGTGTGTGTGTGTGCATGTGAGCAGGCATACCTGCAATCTTGGAAAGATTGCCCTAGCTCTGAGCAACAGAAGTCCTAAAGACAAAACTCTATTCCATACTTTACCTATGCCTTTAGAAACACAACCCCTCTAATGTGTACGATTTAAGGATGTTTATACCACAAAAATATGCTCCAATTATTAAATGAGCTTTTATTGAAAAGTTTTGCAAAAAAGGGTTTACAATCCACAGGCGAAAAGCTAGCTTCATTAAGTGGAGGAGAAGTTGAGTTGCGAGATCCGCTACTTCACTCTTTTAATTAACTGCCGTGAGCAAAAACAGTCAAATGTGCGTGGTTATTAAAAAAAACTTGATTTACGAACCTATATGTAATTAGATTTCCCTCAATAAAAAATGAATAACTTGTTTTGGAGCAAGTAAAATAATATCATTTCAATGAGGTCCTTTCGTGCAGGCAATAGCGACAGAGCACTTGCTGTACTTCACTATACATGAAGAGCTATTGTCGTTCTTGACCAAATATTTCTGACCATAAAAGGAATTTGAGACTTTTAAAGAATTTCCAAGTGACCTTTACTCTAGCTTACTAAGTCACATCAGTTTTATTACATTTAAAGTCATAAATTTTAACACCCATGCATTTTGAAAAATATGCATTTCCAGGGTGAAGGGAAGACAAAGGACTGGCTTTTTTGCCACTTCCTATCTAAGTGGACTGAAGCCAATTTAATTTATTTGGTGTTTGGCTTTGAGACGAAATCTGGGTAGAGCTGACCAATCAAAAAATTTTCAACCATTTATCCAATAGTATTTTTGCCTCACTTACAGGCAAGTTGAGACGCTAGAAAGATTTAATTAGATGTCAGTCTCAATAACATGCATCCAAAGTTAAATAGGTGAGTTCCCCTTTCTAAGGTATACCCTCAAATTTTGTTATGCCTGTGTCTCTTGCTTTAACTATCCAGCGGTTTGCACTTCCTCTAAGGACTAATGATTTCAAATAACTCCATTCTTTTTATTTAACAATCTGTAGGATTGAAAAGATGTAAAGCTAAAAGACTTTGCCAACTAGACGTAAGCGTGTTTGAATCCTACCGCTTGTCTCTCAATGCAAACGGACTGATCCCAGCCACATACGTACCACCCAATCTTTATTTTCACGTCGGAGAAATAGTGAGCAGCACTCAGGAGTGGGATGAAGCCCAATCTCTTCCTTGCCCAACATATAACGTTTGATTTTTTGTCGTAGGCACGTTTCACTTAGAAGATCTTGCATTGCCTTTAAGGTTAAGGTCTTCCTTCCATTGATTGGTCGGTTCAGTCTGTTTCTAAAGGCAAAATTACTCTTGGAAATCGTTTAGTCTTCATTGGGTGAACACCTCCGTCTTCAGTCCACCGGACACACACCAACCAGAGTCCTGAGGTCATGGGGTAGCGACCTAGAAGGGTTTAGCAGGTAGTGAGAGGAAGGTTCTTTAATAAACGTCATCGCAACATAAAAGCCCTGTATTACTACAAGTTAGCCAGGCTGTGCAGAATCCAAAAATACTATGTTTCGGAATGCGATGTAAAAGACAAAATGGTAGCCATTGAACCTTGCTGGCATTCGCCAGTGGTCGTGAGCAGTACCCACTTTCTTAACTTCCATTTCTTCCCCTTTCCCGTTGGTGTAGACCTCGAGGAATCGTTTCACGTTGACTCATAGGAAATGTTCTTTAAAGTTAAACACATCGCACTCACAGATAAGTAGAGTATAATTGACGAAACGTGACCTTCTATTTTAATCAGGAATAGACCAGCTTCCTTAGTACAATACTCTCATCTTTGAATGACCGTATTTTCTCCTATCACAACTTCAAAAGACGAGAGAGGAGTATACAGACAGGCTCCTATCACATCAGGTTCCAATGGCATTCCATGGTATGGAGGCTAAATAGGAAAAAAATCGGTACAGTGAATTGTGTCGAGGCGGCGATAGGCTAATGGATACCTTGTCCTTCCTATCCATGTACATGGGCAGTCTCATGCATGTTTTAGGTCCTCACAAGTTGCAACCAAGAAACGAAGGAAGCTACACGAATTAGGGAAAATGATTAGGCCTGAAATAAACAGGGTAAAGTATAAAAACGCCTCTGAAGAGTAAAGTCAAAATATAATCTTTATGATCAAAACAAATGCTTTAATGTAAGAAAATTAAGAAAGTTGTTGCTAGATTTTTAACAAATGTTAAGATAAATAGATGGTCTTTGCGATGCTTAAAACAAGTTGTTTTGTCCTCCTTAAACAAATTGGCAATAAGTCTGCTTTAGAGAACTTTTGCTTAAATAACAAATGAATGAATTGTTTCCACTTTACCGAAGGCTGTTGTTAAAACGTTTAATAACTTTTAAATTAAGCCTTGTTTTCGAATTCAAGACGGTATAAACTTGTACGCAAAGGCGGCGTAGGAAATTGAGGACCTCAAATCCTAATGGGATTTCCCACTACCCCTTCCGATTTGACAATGGTGGCTTTGAGGTCAAATCTGAAGGAGGTCCATAAGACACTGCATTACCCCGTCATGGTTGTGTGCCCCAGACAAAAAAGTGTCACAGAGTGCTGGCGACGCGATGAAGTCCTAACCTCAGTCGTGCTACAGTCGGGTGAGGTTGGTGGAGGACGTGAATGTGTTTATCCCAAAACCAAACTGCCAAAATCCTATTTCCATCTTTCGGTAATGTGAGAAATCAACTTATTGTGCCAAAGAAAATAAATTTGTTGGTCAAACTGCTTTATATAACATATCAGACGCTCGTCAGAGGGCGTCTAAAAAATGGATACATCCTGTCCTAGATATATTATTTTATGTAAACAAAATAAACATATTTAATCAGCTAGTCTTTTAACACTTCAATTTTAGCAATTAAATGGCAATCAGTGTTAGTTTTTGCTTTTATTAATCAACAAGCGGAAATTGTTTGTTTCATGGTAGTTTTTTAGCGATTCCTAAAAGCCTCCTCGTGTTACAATGTTTTTTTTTCAAAAAAGAAGTCAGACTTATGGATGTCCATTGTTGGCCAGTGAATTCCTCCAGTAGAATTAATTTACTGTTGACTTAACATGCCTCCGCTTTTTCGACCGTTCAACTATCTACACATCAGTGCCTCCCGCTTCATTTCGATTAAACAAGGAAGCGAGACACGTTTGCCTCTGCTTCACAGTGGACCGAGTTGATATTATAAATTACAGGGCTTGTGGATTGAGCATTTCCCTTAAAAAGTTGCTGCTTTAATTACACCTGAGCAAAACACAAAATTGGGATGATTGGTGTGCCTCGTTCTTTGTAAGAAATTTGTCCATTGCATGCGCTTGTTGCACTCGAATTGAGGCAACCACCAACAGGCGGAGGGAGCATGGCCGACAAAATCGGTCCTTTCAACTAAGTACATTAAAAACGTGGCTTTTCTGTTTAAATTCCCTCCATATCACACATTTATGGTTTCAATATTGTCTTTGAGCGTTAATTATGGCAGAGTTGATTAATTGCCGTTCAATCATCCATTTCTTCTTGATTGGTTTTGATGGAGAGAACCACTTTTCCTTAGAACGGTGAAAAATCTACGTTCGCACGGAAACCAACCCTCAATAAGAAGGCGACTTTTCTTTGTCAAAAAAGCCTACTCACAGTAACGAAAAGGAGATGTGGAATTCTTATTTGCACTGATAAAAGTCCTGTCTATTGAAAACTTGGCTCGAGAGCCAGATCGTTCAGAAGTGACGGTTAAAGTGACATAACAGCGGACTAAATTAGCCATCAAACACCTTCCTCTCACGAATGTTTTTTCAAGTCGAATCACATTTTAAGCCAAAAAACACCTTCGAAATAAATTGAACGCCATTTAATTTGGCTATTCCCTTAGGGTTGGTTTGCGAGGAATTCTCGCTTAAATGTTACTTATTTTAGCTAGCCGAATGACACCTTTCCGAAGAGTCATTCTGTTTCCTACCCTCATCCTAGACTTGCCCAATCGGAAAAAAATATGCTCTATTTGTTACAAATTTTTGAAAGGAACTTGGACACTAAGGTGTTGGACGAATAGATGATAGAATTTTTCTTTGGTTAGCTCTCCACTGACAGCAATTACTTTATTGCAAATTTGGTTGCACACTTCCAAATTTCCTTTTTAAAAAAATATCCCTATGCTGGACTGGTAAGATAACTACTCGATACTTTCTCCACCAGCCTCCTTCTGATCACCGCATTACTGCTGGCCTCACTTCAAGCCAGTAAGACGGCCTTTGGGGATGCCAAAATGGTGTCAGACTTCATTGCAGAGCGTATGCTAGACGTCGCCGACTCCGAGGGTCTGGCAGATGCCGCATTGCCGTTGGTGCGTTGCTATGATCTGTTGGAGGAGCTACGCACCGAATGCAATCAGTATTGTCGCGACAATGCACCCAATGTCAACGCCTGCCTGCAGAACTGCTGGAGTGGGTGGAAGTATGGCCGCTTGACTTGTCGGCTGCGCTACAGCTGAGGTAAAGAAAGGCACTATGTCGCGGTCACGCCTTCGTTCATTCACTCAATCGCTCACACTCACATGCGAGGATTTGCAAATGCACTAACATCACCTGTTGTCTTGTTTAAAAATTAAGCTCTTCTATGTGACTATTCGTTTATATCCTTCTCGTTCTTGGGAAGTGAGTGGAAATTTTCAAAAAGTGATATTGCGTGATGAAGTACACTTTTGATAGGAAACATAAACCGTTGATGCACGAACGCTTCACTGGCAGCCCATCGCTGGGAATAAATAAAGCTTTATGGTCCTGTGTGGAGTCTTTAAAAAAAATCAGTCGACGGAAACTCGACAGTCAACTGCGATTGGTTGACTTTACAGGGCTGGTTGTAGAGGCTACCTGTCCTGATAATATCGCATTAGGACTATAACCCCTGAACCGGGTGACTTCAAAGTAGAGGTTATGTCTCTCTGTAAAGTCATCCCACCCCTCCGTCGGGATCTATGAGGTTACTCTTTAGTAATGGAAGTGTTTAAAGTACCAAAAAGTTAAAGGCGCAGACAAGCATAAAATTCTCCTCGACAGATTTTCCTTCTTTATTTAGAGTAATTTGCCAGACAATTTGTCAAATTTACAGAGGAGGGCAGTGTATTGAAATTTGGTCTCATCGAGAGATGTGTGCGACTACAGATTGTGTTAAAGTCGAAATTTAAGTGAATTTTCCTTTGAGTAAACCAACTCATACCACATAAGGCATGATTAGGTCATTCACGCCTTCAAGGCACTGGATGTAAAAAGTGGACACAATACACGTAACACGACTTCTAAAATAAGTCTCGGTCCGGAACAATCATTTATTAACTTATTTTCTTCTCTTATCCATGACCCGATAGTGGAATAAATGGCTTCAAAGTCTGTTTCAGATCAAATCTTAAGTCCTCCCCTCATGAAGAAGGGTGAACCAAAAGGCGCTATTTACACGCCTCCCTCTGTCACATTAGTGTGTCATAATAAAAGGGGAAAATAGGCAAATCCTACGCTACTGCACTACTGATTCTGAAATAAGCGGAATATGCAACTCAAGATGAGAAATCTATGCTAAAATAGAATAAACAATTGGATAACATTTTAGCTTCCTCTTTTCCTCATCCAAAACACTCGTCAAAAGTAAGAGCCGGAAGTACTTAAACTAAGTTTTTTTCATTTTCTTAAAAATCAAACTTATTGGCTTGGGTGGATGGTCTCTCCGCGTCATGTCATTGTGACCTGTGCAAAAGCTAATGCAATCAGGCATTCGACGAGCCGGTGAAAAAACAACATCCACGACTGCGACTTGTGCCGAAGGCAGCGGGCGTCTTGTCCTTGCTTAAATCAGCCCCCAACCTTAAGGAGGTAATAAGGGAAGCCACAGAACTGGGTATGCAGAGAAGACGCACCAACTCCCTTTTAATAATTTACGCAAATACTTTTATTTATTTTAGGTAGTCATTAATGTAATCGTACAAATGGCTACTTGATGATTGATGTTTGACACGCAACAATGCATCACCCACCTTTTACTGTTAAAAGAGCATCCCCTTTTGACTCTCCCTACCTCTCTCTCCATTGGCCGTTAACGTCATTACCCCATTTTTTAATGGAATATTATGAGGGAGCATTTAGGGCGCGCCCTTTTTACATGAATTTATTTTTAAAATAGCATTTGCGTGACTTTTTACAATAAAGCACTTCAGCCCCTGTGAAGCTCATCTGGACATTTTCGGTGTTCAAAATTTATTCGCATTGAGGTGTAATCATGTAAATCCCAATTGATAGCAGATTTTTGTGGCTCTAGAAATGAAAAGTGATCGCATTCGCATTGCTTGCTACGCTACTGTAGTGCACTGATACCTTGCATAGACTAGGTATATTTGGCCTACAGAAGATGTAACAACCCAAAGGAAGTGCAGAGGCGGAGTCAAAAGCTGAACAAGCAGATCTTTTCACTGCTACTGTCCACCGTCTGCTTTGCGTGCAGAGGTTTAATGCCACTACCACAAGAAGTTAGTAAAGACGTGTGGGACGTCGAGAAGATATAGTGGCTGAGGAGTCGACAGTGCCGATTTTCTTTGGCAAAGCGCCGAATCGGACATTATCTCGGGTGAATTATTTTCTATCTAGTGGAAGCAGGAGCTACTTACTGGCCTAACCCATTTTCATCCCATACCTACCGGCTGAATGACGAGGAGACGACAGATCTCGGTCTAACCTGCTGTTCCGTCCTTCATTCCTTCTGTATTCCACCACACACGCAGAGCAGATTCTTGCGGTGCTGAAGCGGTGTCATGGAGGTGTGAAGTGGGCAGTGGATGGAAAGTTCAATGACTATAGTTGGTTCTTTCGCTCACTTAACGTTCCCTCACAAAAGCCGTATCCAGCCACCATTTATCCATCAGGCTACCTTTTTTTCAATGCTTTAAAGAGAGCCCTCTTTTACCGTTCCACACACAAGATAGAAGAATGTTTAACAATAAACGTGTCATGCAATTTTCATCTTGCCCCATCACAAAACAAATGCACAGTTTTTGTTTTGCTGCCCCTTAATATTAAGGGTTGAAATGAACAAATTTTTTGAGAAGCCGGCATTGACTGCACAAAGTAAAATTAATTAAAGGGTGTAAAGTTGTCTCGGCTACGTAACATTTCGGGGCACCGTCTCGCTCATTGTGTTCCCCAACAATGGACAATATTGTTACATGGTTGGTTGTTAAAATGTTACCAAATCCTTGAGGTGCAAGCTTTCTTAAATCTACTTTATAAAAGAAAAAAATGCAGCATCTAAACGAATGAAAATGTAGGAGAAATGTCAAGCCATGGGGAGAATGAGAATGGGACACTAGTTGGCACAGCAGTGCAAGACGTGGTGGTGGTAGGTGTGGGTGCATGTGCAGTGGACCAGTAAAGCCAGTAGATACCCGTGCCCACGGAACAGGGATAGGCAGCTCAACCACCAAGGGGAGGGCAGTTAAATGGCATCAGGGATTTGAAGGCGTCCTGTATCAATATGATTCATGCTGCCCCACGGAGAGGGCCATAGATTGTACGTCTGAGGTTGGGTCACTTGTTTTGCCTAATTATGCTTATTTTGGCTGTTGATTGACCTTAAAATTGGCGTGGCTATGTATATTTGAACGCAATCGGAGGGAGGGGAGTAAGAATGCGAGTTTCGGAATGATTGGAGATTATCTGCAAGTATGGTAAGTCATGAACACTTTTTGAGATCACAGACATTTCCAGTAGCAAGTAATATTTCTCTCCACTTGAATGTTCCGAAGCTACACTGTTGAAGTTTCGCTTGCGTGGACAACACGCCACACAGCTCAGAGTGTCTTATCGGGGAAAAATCTGCGACCGCATACACTTTGTGCTTTGTTCTTCGGGAAATAAAACGAATTAAACAGGTGGGCGAGGGCTGGAACCCCAATTAGGCTCGACTACGGAGTCGCAAAGCCAAGCTCAAAGGGAAGTTTTGTCGAACCTTGTGACTTGACGTACTACTTCACCTAGGCACGGGTAAAGGCGGCCAGATATTGGGGTATGACGAACCATTGATCGGGAATATGTTAGGGTGGTGAGTGAGGGGAAGAGCATCCCTTCCCACAAAATGTTCTCTCAGTGACGCCGCCTCTGTGTATGCGTCCCAACAGTAAGAACGCTAAGAATTACGTCAGTTGACGAGTTTTAATGCCCACACCCGTAGAATAAATCCATCAGGGGCTTTTAACGCTTCCTTTGCTGTCAAATGATTGTCAATACGGGAGCTGTTGTATCTGCAACAACTGCCTCCTCGGGAATCCATGGGACCAGTTTGATCCGGTAGGCGCTTCTAGCGGCACAAGTTTCTAGCTGACCCTTGAAGAAGGTAAAATAGCAGAATTTGGTGGACTGGAAAAGGCTTAAATAAGTTTTGTGATTTTGTGGAGTGCTATAATATAGTTTATGTATTGCTGTGTTAAGCCAAGCAAACATGTCCTTTGTTCACCGACCTTTCCACTCACCACCCACCTCACACTTGCAAGACGTTGCCACATCCCCGAACACCTATGCGGTGCATGTGTATAGGAAGAGGGCTAAGAACATGGTCGCTCAATAGACCCATTTTACCTGCTGCAGAACAGCCAAAAATTACAGTTGAAACCTATCGACTGCCCATAGTAAAGCCCACAGATTTGCGGGAGGAGCTTTTTCTTCTTCATGCTTCAAAGCAATGAGAAGAAAGTTGTATTCCCGCAAGGCAGCACAAGATCTCAATAAGGCACTTTTAGATGCGATAGGACACCAAACATTCATTTCCACCCTTCCTACATTTTTCTTCAAGGATGAATCGCCTTGTCACCAATGGGATTAAACACTCACCTACACGGTGGAGTAAGCAGCTAAAGTGCATAACCGCCACAAGACCCGAGACGAAATTCACGACAGTAAATTACTTTGACCATGAAAAATCGTTTAAATTTCTTTAGCTGCCTCGGATACGCCTTAGAAGTTGGTTCAAGTATTAGAAAAAAGTCCCTTACATTGATAAAACAGAAGAAGTCAGCTTTGATTTATAGTGAGTAGGGAGTAGTGAATTCAATGGGGATAATTAAGAATGCTCAAATTAATGGACCACGCCAAGGTGGTTTGGAATATTTTATTCCATAACTGTCTTACTTCGCTTTTGTATGCTGCTTAATTAGCTCGCGTTAAATTTAGAAACTGATTTGATTTATAGAAAACCACTGCGATACCAGATCGTAAAGAAGCTCTTTGAAGTGCAAAAAGATTTCTCCAAAAGCACTATTTATTTGACTCAAATAGCAATACAAACGCCATTTTTTATCCAGACGAAGCCGGGCTGATTAAACGGATTCAACCAAATAGGTCGAATTCTCTGCTCTGTGCCAAAGGTAGCAAAACCACGAGCCTTATAACAAAAACAACTATGAGGGCGACTCTACAGCCTCTGGTGCTCATCATCATTAGATTTACCATTCAGCAAATCCAAATTTGAGTGTAAAATAAACGAAGAAAGGTCAAGGTTGTGGCTTTGGTTAGCTAAAACTGTGTTCACAGCACTCATAAGAGTTATAAAGACATTTATAAGACTAGGTGCAGCGTTCCGGAGCTTCCTTAAAGGCAAAAGAAGGCACAATACTAGGGCAGAACATATGTATGCATTCTGTAAACAAGGGGGTCGGGGTTGTTGGCATGGCCCAGAGACCAGCCCACCCAAGACACCGTAACCGAGACTGGCAGTCGAACAAACAAAGTAGCACACTGTGCACTCATAGTTACGCGGCAGTTACTTTGCTTCCGCCTGCGGTGGACCAACCGCAAAAACTTCGAGTTACACAAATAAAAATAGCACTAAAAACAATTTTACTACCAATAAATGGTCTCTTGACTTTGATTTACTGCGCAAAGATGAAAATAAGCGACATATTGCTAGAAAGGCCTCTTTGACATAATTGAAGTTTGATTTATGAAATGCAAATGATGGCTTACCTGACCTGGTCTAACTACAGACGGCAACATTATGGGTATTCTAGAGAGTCAAGTTTACGCAGTGACAGACCGTTGGTGCAGAACGAGTTACTTCTCGAATTGACTCCAACTCATTAAACACATTCAAAACCTGAGTCCTCCCAGCTTCACAAGTTTCTAAATAAGTTTCCATTCGCAGCTTGGAGTATGCCATGCCGCGGGAATAAAGGCGGCACCTCCAAAGCCCAAATAACCTGCTTGCTAAATTAACATTTCAATGGTTCGGTATTGCGATTTAAAGCTTGACTGATTCTAACATAAGATTCTTAGCTGACCAAGACCGATTTTGGTGCATTTTCGCAAAACCTCAAATTTTCCCAAAAGATCAAGATCCAATTAGAGCTAGAGCTTTTAATCTTTGGAGCCAACTCTTCTATGAGAGTCTACAAACAACACCTCCTTATTTCGTCACATATCTAAGCAAAGGATGAGACACAACAGGATTCCAGATTAGCAATTGAATCCTAAAAATGGGATTTTCTCAAATAATAAGGGAGGATTACGGTACTAGATTACTCCAAGTCTCCTCCAAAAATAGAAACCTACTTTTTAATAAAACTTTTTATTTGTCCTCTCCGATATTGTTGGGAGTAGTCGCTCATTTGAGCAAATAAATGCGGTGCACTTTGTTTAAATCCACGCCCCAAGTGGCAGGCGGGGATGTTGAACCATTCTTGCGGGTGGGAGGACTCTATCGGCCTCCAAGGCCTAGGAAGATTGATTCCTCATGAAATTTTGGTCGTATATGATCCTGCATTCCTACGAGATTTAACATTGTTTGCTTGTCAGTCTTCCCAATCATGGGATATGAAGCTGGCGATAAAGGAAAAAACGAAAGCACCTCATATTATATTTGCCTTCAAAATCTAAGATAATTATATTGTGCGTAAGGTCTTCAAATCAATTCGATAAATATATTGCGCTTTGCAAGTTGTACGACTAAGAAATGAACAAATTCGGATTCACTCACGCTTTTTAGTTGTTACCCCTACGTTGTCCAAATGACTTCATATCTACTCTATAGGGATCGAAATCATGTTATGGGGCAACACGTTTAAAAATGACAAGATTGCTGCTGTAATGTGGAAACTGAGGTAGTCATAGGTTCGAATTGTTTTAAAAATTGTCCCATTTTGAGAGGTAAACGGGTTGCTTTTTCATATTTTTAGCTTCACCCGTCTGCCACTGCAGCAGTTAGGCTTAGCAAGCCATTTCCTGTAATCCAGAGCTTTGCTTCTCTCATAACCTTCACTTTTTTGTGTAGTCCGCTCTTCTTCGTTCGACTGCACGCATATGGTGTGTGCTGGGCGCATTTCATTATTGCCTTTAAACTAAGGTAATGTGCTACTCAAACAATTTCAGTAAAAACCTCTGCAAAACCACAACTCCGCTGATTGAAGGCATGGATTTAACCATGAAGGTCGATTAAGGTCTCACGCAAAAAATAGCGAAATCGACATAATCTGACATTCAGTGGCACGAAATTGAATCACATCAAGTACCCAACCAAACTACCATGGAAACGAAGGCTTTAGTACGAGTAAATATTAAAAGAGAACCAGCATTATTAGCATCCTCCAGATGCGTCCTTGAATGATGTTCACTCCTCTGAAAAGCGACTTAGGCTAATTTTGGTCTACAGTCAGGATGAAGTACCTCGAAATTTTACCTCTAGAATGTAGCTTTGTGGTAAAGAGCTTTGGTGACAATGCCAAAAGCGGAGTTAAAAACGCACATCACCTGGCAACCTCATCTTAAATTAACCGCCATGTCTGCTTCGGGGCGATGCCATTCACATGCAGAACCGACCAGCAACTTTATCCACATTGGTAGATATTACGTGTGTGAGTGAGGTGTCGATAAGTTTTGTCTTGCCTGTAGGTGTATAGCCTACCTAACAGGACTATGCTCAGTCACATGGTGTGGCAGTGATCATAAGTGCTCATTATTTATTCCAAGAGTGTGCGTCCTATGGTCGCAAGAAGAAGAGAAAACCCATCTAAGTGATCTGTCGTGCCATTTTCCAAGGTATATAGTGGCGTTAAGAGCATTCGAAATCAACACCGTCATAGAATATACGGTGAATAAAAAACCCATCCCATCCCTTCACCCTCCATGCAGGCCCTTTTTGGTAAAAAAAGGAAAAAGCATTATCTTTGTTGCTAGTTCATATAGCCTATAGTACAGACAACATCAAGCTTTGAAAGGGCCTCAAAATTCAAATCCCTTTGGCTTAACTTAACTAGCTTTCGACATCCACAGTAAGTAATTTTTGACGAAAACACGATACGATTTTATTCTCCTTTTGTGCTATTTTTGCTTAACAACGTCTTTTTGAAGTGTAGCAAAAGTTAGCGTCAAAATCATCTCAAAGGGCACTGTCACGTGCTCGAGCCTTTCCCTATCTCTCACCATTAATGGGGATTGGGGCTAGAAAATCGGGAGAGGATACATGAGTAGGTCGCCATGCCAACGGCGCCAGAAACGAGGCGGTAGACATTTTGGAAAGGTGGCTATTTCTATGCTCCCTAATCCCTTTAAGCCCTCTCCCTCAAAATTAAAAAGCATTGACCAAAAATGAGATTTGATGGTCCCTTTTGGCTGTTCCGAAGGACAATATGTGCTTGGCACTTTCCAGAAAAGTAAACATAGCTTTGTTACCTGACTTTAATGGGTGATTGCTTCTATCACTTAAGATAATAAGTATTCCAGCTTGTTAGCAGGGCCATAAAGTGGGAATTTCTACAACCTATTGCCTATAAAAGGGAGAGGACGAGGGAATTATGATTATGACACCTGTGAGACTTTCCACGTTTCTCGATTTCCAACAGCGCTTTCGTTTCACGTTCCTGGATTACCAGTCACGGTGTGCCTAATTCATCTGCTATCGAAGTGACATCTTCATTCCATTGACTGTAACGAACTCTGGAACTTAAATGTCTTTTTCATCATCTCTTTAACGGAAGGCGTTATGTGGTACTTATGACTTATAGACCTAGGAACTTAGTCATATAACTGACAAGGCGAAAATTCCACGTCGCAGTTGTGTCGATCGAAATGCGGAAGAGCAGAAAACCCCTATTGCACCACACCTCACACCACCTCATCCCTACAATCAAACCTGTCACCGACAGGGGGAGGTTATTTAGGATGTGTGAGCTGTGAGGCGCTTGTTCGATGGGGGATCTTGGGCTGGAGTAGTATTCACCCCAGCAAAAGCCACTTTGCTAAAAAAATCTCTGGTTATGGGGACACAGAAAAATTATCTGACAAAGTGAAGAAGGAGCTGTCATGTCACTTATGATGTCGACGACCTTACCAATTTCTGACCGTGAAACAAATTCCGTGGACAACAAACTTTAATGGAACAAGTTTGCCTCTTTAGGTAAACAGTCAAACCTAAACCACCACCGAACTCTCTGCCAAATTCATCTTGTAGCCACATCGTCAAGAAGAGAGACCTTTGAAGCCTGGCAAATCATCCAATGGATGACGTACTGCATAGGAATGGGCCGGTACCACTGAAGTTCACTGCCATCACCAATTATTTTGGTTCAATGTTGACACTCTTCTTTGCTATCAAAGGAAAGGAAGCTTCTCCAACGTGAGGTTTCCACTTTTACGTGATTACTTTCCGCAGTCGTGGAGATTGGTGAGGCCATTTCCAGGCGGCGCCTTCACTTGTCGCGTCTCCGTCATGTGCAGATTTAAGACCGTGCCAACTTCTCTGTTTGCAAAACAGACAGGATCGCAATGCATCCGTTGGATTCAGTCAAACCTCGTGACTGAGTGGACGCTATTGCTCCCTGAAGGAGAACATGGGCGACGAGCCTCTTAGAGGCTCTATTCTCTGTACATGCTTAAGCCACCGTACCCAACAAAAGATGTCATTAACTTCCCAATCTTCTTGTTTCAAGAATGTAAAATTAGAAGTGCAAGGAAAAAACGCTGAACTTGTAACCAATTCATTCCATGAACTTGTAAATAAATGCCGCCCCAATATCAAAATCTTTTTTCAGTTGAAAAGAGCTTTGACGGGGTAATTTAATCCTCAAATGCTAGAATTAGTTCAAGATTTCCAGCGATTTTCCTTAATAACTTACCAGGGGGTAAGTTAAAGGCTTTTGCTGCCCGTAGCATTTGCATTGTTTGTCGACAGACAAAGTAAAAGAAACAAGGAATTCTCGAAAACAAATTTTCACCGCTTTCATGGAATTTAAGCGACGCATCACTAGCGCTAGCAATCAAGTTACCATGACGGCTTTGTCTGGAACTGCTTACAGTTGCTGCGTTTAGCTGAGCCTTTGGCGACGCTGGCGATTCAGCCTCCACAGGCTGTACCTCCCATCTGCACCATAGGCAATTTCAGTGCGTGCTGGCTGCCTTTCAACTCGTCTGTACTCTTGCAAACGATGTGTTTTTTTTTCACGCCAATCTAGCTTTTTACGAATTCGGCAAGGAGTTGTAGGCGCTGCAGGCCAACCATGAATTGCATTCACTTCGCCAACGAGTCAGAAAAGGAAACTTTTGCTTCCTTGTGAGTTTTCCTAAAGGAACAAAAACTAGTACTATTATTCCAATTACATTTCTGTGGGGCCCAGGTGCCCTTAATAAACTTATGGTACGTGGCGAAACTTGATGCTCGTAGTCACACGGCACATATCTTGCTATCCAACAAAAGGTAGCATTGGCTGGTTGAATCGCCTGGCAGTTACGTTGTGTCAGATAACATTGTATAACTTGTTACTGATTGTCACATTGGTAAATTGCATTGAAATCATCAATCAGCTAAAGACCGGCTATGCCTAATGGCTGCCATCGAGATTCCCTTCGGGTAAAAGTGGTCTGCTTCAAGGCCGATTAGAATGTTGCCATGACAGCCTTGACAGGAATTAGCGTCAGCGAAATTAAAGCAGAGCGATTTGGTGTATTGCTGCTTGACTTTGTGCTTAATTGTGCTGGCAAATCAGCCTCTACAGATTTTACTTTAGCCTTGCATTATTGTCTTCTGACTAAGCTGAGAGGTTAGTAAGTAGTATATTCCCTCCCACTCCTTCGGATTATTGCAAATTAAGGATAGGCTCTTTTAGTTAAGGCAAAATAACGCAGGCACAAATACAAGCAGAAATGATGAAATCAAGTTAATTTCCAAGTCCTTTAATGCAGCACAAAACCTGTGAACCACTGACCAAAGAAAACGTGAAATTGAGGATGTATGTGAGACCTTTAGTGTTGCCAAGGTTACCCGAAAGTGGCATGCTTCTGCAAGGTCAGCCTCCCACTGAATTAGCGTTCTGAGTAGCACATCGTCAACGTACGGTAGTATTGGATGGCGTTAAGCCTGATCCTCAATCCACGCCCCTTGGCAGAGACACATCCTGGAGAGGCTAAAGAGGCGGCGTAGCTAAACCCTTAGACCCAAACAATGGAATAGCAACAGTTATTTCCTCATGCATCACTTACTAACCTGCTGACTTTTCCACTGCATTTAATGAGTTACTCTCCCACTGGTGTGGACTCATCTATGCATACTAGACTTCCTGTTATTCTTTGGCTGAAAAAGTCACTGAAATCTCGGATCGGAGTGGAATGGCAAGGTCTAGTTCACCACTTAATGGGCATTACTGGAGTCTAGATTTGTGTCAAATCTGGAAAATATAAATTTTGCGTTTTCTTTGAACTTTTGTAAAGATCTAAAAGGTGTTGGATAATTGGCAAGTTGACACTAGTAGATTGGCTTTGTTGCTGTGATCTCCCACTGAGAAGTCTTTTGAATATTTTTTGGCGAATCACTCATTCTTTTAGGCACATTTGGCCTTATTGATAACGTCCTATTCAGTCCTTTTCGTCGTCTACTCAAAGCTCTCCCTCTCTGGGAGTGCCACTACCCGATCTTCTGCCCCTATTCATGGTGAATCTAAGTGGATGGGTTGCTGAGATAATAATAGTAATGATAGAAATTGAATGACGTCTATGTCGACTTGTGCCATTATCCTCCACGCGGCTGGAAATGGCTGAACTTCAGTGTGGGACTAGCGATGTCACCATGAACTCGAGTAGGTAGCATGATGTGCCTCTTGCTCGGATAGGCTGATGAGCAATTAGGTATGCATTCCCTTTTCTCCATTACTTAAGTTGCCAGTAGGGTAGAGGAAGTCTCTTTTATTGGTGGGACAAGGAAATAGCGTCCCAGGTTTTCCCTATCCTTGCATAAAATCCATCTCATCAAGGAAGAAAATAGACTGAGAGATGCTAGAGACTGTAAGAGTAGTTTCAAGGAAGCCAGAGCCTGAGCGACAAAGACAGAGTAAATCTCTATCATCATGATTAGAGGACTTTATGACTGTAAATCGAGTATGGCATGAGATGAAGAGGTAACATTCGTTGTGAAGCGTGCCGGTGAACAACGACTACCAGCTGGTGGATAAAATCCACCCAGCCATGAGCTCACATGCTTGTCTTCCACCACGCCGATTGAAAGAACACAAACACATTTTAGCTATCAAAACATTATTGGATCATGGCATAAGTGATTTACTCGGTGACTATCATTCGAAGTACACCAACGCTGTTGGCTCTAAAAGCATACAAATTGGAAACACAAAGGTAGGTGAGTCGTGGACCACTGCTAGGGAACAGGAACTCACGCAGACCTATCCGTGTAGACGACTTCAAGCACAGTACGGTACCATGATGGGACACGTATCAGCTCAGCAGTACGACATTTCAAAAACGATAGTCGAACTGCCTACCCGAGGAACTAAGCAGTCTACTGTTAGCACTCATTGCTTGGGGCAGGCGATCGTGAGACCCTAATCGACTTATAACTTGGCCTGTAATTCCAACCGAGACGATTCTCCTCCTTTGACTTATGTAGTTTACCTCAAATGGCACGTTTGTCCATACCTGAGCTTTTCAGGGAGTGCTTCACAAATCTAAGAATTTGTTCCTGTACTTTCCCAGTTTCAAAGTTCCGGCCTGTTTTGAGCAGAATATTTAAATAGCAAAGCATTCCGGAGTTATGTTATAAATGGCAAGTGTACTTTAAAACAAACTTGCGGGCACTTCAATTTGGGAGGCACCGCAAGTACCTCATAATGGTGGGCATTAGGAGGGAAGACCTTCATCGGCCACTTTTAGGAATTAGATGTATCAAACAACTTCTCCAAATGCTCCGATCTGTCAAGACAAATTCCAGGTGATGGAAGACACATGGGTGGAGATGGGTCATGAACCCTATCTAGTTGGCTCCTGATTAACAGTTGACCATATTTGCTAGCTGCGTGTGTGCTCAAGCTAAATACCTGCTCCGGCAACTCTGTACCTCTCTATCCCAATTGAGGTGTTCTTTTTAACACTCTGTTGTGGGAATTCTCCACATTTTACTCTTGCACTCTAATTTTAACGAAAAGTGAACCACACGAGGCATTAACTCCACCTAAACTATTATACCGGTAGGGTATGAGAAGCTTTTGTTTGAGAAAGTAGTAGAAGGGCTCAGTTCAACCTCTCATACGACTGTGTAACAAATTTCACCAATAAACCGTTCCACGAGAGGCGGTCGAGGGGTTGCAAAACCTTTCAATTGGCACATGACCCTTATGTCTACTCGTCAAAATCAAGACTTTCTGAGCTACTTGTAGATCGTAGGCATTACCGCATGTTGAAAATGTTTTTGGATTGTTGAATCAAAGCAACACATTCCCTGTCAGAAATAAGATAAATTATTTCAGTGAACCCAAGGATTATTGGAACCCACCCCGTCATCAGAGCTCAGTGTACACCGACACTGGGAATGATATCCATCCACTAATCCACCTAGGGATTCGCGCCTGTTTTTAAGACTTTTTAAATGAAGCAATACAAGTGTTTACGATCTTAAAGTTGGCGCTATAACATTGCAGATTCCTTGCTAAAGTTCCTCTTCTTCTGATAATAATCTCCTTCTTCTACGCCTGTCATACTATTAGTAGCATTGACAATGAAATACTCCTTTGTTTTTATCCATGGAACTTGTCAAAATCACGTTGCCAATGGAAACTCACCAGCAAAGAAAAGGTGCACGCACGCACGCACGCACACAGGCAGGCACAAAAGGTTGCGCTCTCAATGGGATTGGAGCATTCTGCCTGCGTAATCACGAGTTGAGGTGCTAGTGCCACCGCCTTCTGTCTCGTCTAATTGTTTGTGTGAATAAAAATCTGCGCAGAAGAATTTATCGCCCCTTTTTTGGCAGAGAGAATGCGCTTCTCTTGGTCATTTGCTAGCTCTCCAACTTGACAACAAGGTCACGGCAAGTTGGATCTCTAACCTGATGCTATAACTGCCAAGTTGTGCTTTGTCTGTCACCCTCAGAGGAAAACTGGTTGCAACATCAACGCAGCTGTATGAACAGGAGGCTGACTCAAACCAAAGTGGAAATTTATAATGCGAAATCACAAGATTTGCAGTTTCATGCCTTCATTCATAGTTTTCTTTTGCATTGTTAATTTGGAGATAGCTGTAACTTATTTTTTGGTTGTTCACTCACAGTGACAGTCACAACAATTCTAGCCACTTTGTTTTTTTTTCCCAAAGAAGAAGGAAGAACAAATGGCTCTTCAAGCGACACTTTTTAGATATTGTGTTACACCATCCCACGTTGTGTCAGTTTTAACTATGTCAGTTTAACTATCCTTGAAGCAATAGGCCTTCTGGACTGCTTAGAAGCTCACTTGTTTCCCAACTGTCAGAAACTTTTTACACTATGTAGCAAACTTTAAGGTCAAGATCATTGAATGAGACCCCCATCGAAAGCATCGCATTGATGCGGCAGCCGGAACCAAACAGGCATCGTAGGGGCAGCTTCTAGGCCCTGCTGAATGAGATTCACTCAAACATACGTGAACGCGAAAGGTGTGTTGGCGTCACTTCTTCTTTGGCAAGGTTACCTCATAAAATTTTGGCATGGTTGGAATGGCGAGGACCTAGGTGATCATGATGCACACAATGGACTGGGTGGATCCAAGGCTATCCTCTACCACTGGTTTGGCAATGGCTAAAGGGAAGGCGTGTTAAATTGCCTTTTACATTATAGGTGCCATGTAACCCGGGTGTGGCTCAAGAGTTAATGAGAGCAACGATGTTAGAGCACTTGGGAATTTCGTGTGCTCTTGCGCCCTTCTCTAGAGAGGAAATTGAATAGAAAATGGGTGACTATAAAACTCGCACCGTCTTTAGTCTACTATCTCACATTCACAGCATTTTTTAACCTAAGACTGCCTCAGTACCTGCCTGTCTATCAGCGATCACGAGGCTCCTTCCCTGTGCTCTTCACCTCTCTGAACCATCATGTCGTGCAGCGGGATCAAGGGTGCCAACTCAACGAATCGGGTTAGGGCTGTGGATGCACCTCAAAGCATTGGCTTTAGAGCAGTTGAAGGAAGCGGGTTGTTGATGATGTGATGATCGCGGGTTTAGTGACTACGAAAACGGTAGAGCGCAGTGAAGAAAAGCTACTTAAATGCTTAACGCGAATGATGTGGCAATTTGTTGACATAGAAATTTACCAACTTGATGTACATCACATGTGCTGACAAAAGTAAATAAGCCTTAAAGGTACTTTATGACTTTTGCGGCACAAAAAGTTGTGTTGAGAAGTGACTCCAACTTGAATTTCATTGAATAGCCCCAAATAATGTTGTTGTCCACCTCATATATCCAAGACAGCAATTCGTCCTCAAGGACCATGCCTGTAGAAGGAAATATCCACCAAAGATAACTCTCTTGCTGAAGGCCAAACATTGCCGAATGGTATGATTTAAGACGAGTAATGGGAAATTCCTCCTCACAAGTTGCCAAAAAAGGAAGGACTAACCATTTTGTGGCGGGAAGTTCTTCCTTTTACAAGATGGTGCAAGATCTCACTCCACAAAGCTGACACTTGAAATAACCTTATTAGACTCTCTAGTGCAGAGGCGGTGAACCGTCTCTAAGTGGTTAATCAACCATCATAATATGTTTTTTCTTTTTCATTACACTCTTCTCTGAATGCGACAGCTCCTTTCAGAGATTGATCAGAAGCCTCTCAGCAGTCAGCCACTTGTCAAAATCCAATTTGGCATTAACCACGGGAAACCCAACCTCTCCAAAGGGCGTAAATAATGCCAAACCTTAAGCTTTGGTAGCTCAACTAAAATAATGATCCTAACACATTGGTTATCTAATAGACTGTAAAAGTCAAGTTTGTTACCACCTGGTGGAATGCCAAAATGAGTCAATTCTTTTTAACATAATGAGTAAATTAATGACTCTAAAGACTACTTATGGCTCTGCCATTGTCAGGTTTTCAGAGAGCCTCGAACCGGGATTTCTGGTTCGTTAAAGATATTAGTTTGAAATGATTGGTCGCCTAGTGGAGAGCATGAATAGGGCTTATTTCAAATTGGGTATTATTGTTTATGCATGCAAAAGTCCAACAGGAAAGTGGATAGGTTCGTGTAGATATAAGCTAGTAGCCACAAGTAGACGCCGGTTTCGTAAAGTTGACCGACGAAGTGGTTCTTTCAGATTGCCCTCAGGATGAGGACGCAATTACACTGTCCACGACCTCAACACACCCCTGAATACCACATGATCCCACAAACACTGCCATTTGCCCCTTTCTAATAGCCAGTTGTGTTAAAAAAAATAAATGGTAACTTCGAAATTTATAAAAATACATAGATCTGGCACCTGATAAAATGCTACCCAGTTCACTTAACCCCCTCGCAGTAAAAAGAACTTGTTAACCCTATCCGCAGCTTCTTAGGCAGTGACGCAGAAGAGTGTGCATTTGTGCTGAAGAGGATGCAGAAAAGCTTTTTAAATGAGCACAAAGGTGAAGTGAAGGTGCCTCAACTGTGTCGTTGAGTTAAGGTGGAAAATGACCTTCATGATTGTTCAGTTACCCTACTTCGGTTTGGTTATGGTAAAAACGGGCACAATCGACTTTTAAAGTACTTGTCACGCTATTCTTGGCGTAGTAGGCCTGAGGATCAGGTGAATTTAAATGCAACGCATTATTACACCGTTTTGGGTTTTATCGGTTCCCTCCCTAGACCTATTCTTCTTCAAACCTCTATTCATGTGATGCGAAAAGTTCTGTTGTGGTGAGACCACCCTGTCAAGACTGTGAGGTGACTTGAGATTGCATGTTATTGAGTAATTTATCCTTAAGTTAATCCATTTTCGCCTCTCTTTTGGAGGTTACGAGGCACTCAAACCCCACAGTGCCATAATTATTAAATCTCTGCTAGGATCAGAACGAGCGAAATTCCTCCTCTTGCTCGCATACCATTTCCCCTGGAGCACCTGCTTGGGTGGAACGAAATTGGTCCAAAGTAATCAGCAGTTTGGCCAGGCTGCTATTTTATCATGGAGAAAAAACTCACCAACAGATTGGAGGAAGCGTAACCAACTCCTCAAAGTGATTAGAGGAATCCTGGTGGAACTTGGTGAATCTTAATGAAAAAAAGGTTTTGCTCCCCTTTAACCCACGATTTAGTAAAAGGGCATGAAAGCAACCAACGAAGGTGTTGCACAGGAACTCTGCTACCTTGAAACCAAAATTAGTGCCACCTTGTAAAGCGGGTGACAAAGTCCAATCCCATTCATCAAGTTCAACTGACACCTTAACAAATGAGGGTGGTGAGGCCCAAGAAACCGAAAAAAATCGGAGCTGTAAAAAGACCTCCATTATTAGGCACCGAGCCATACGTCGAAGGCCTCACCAACTCCCCTTGCATCACCTGACATCTAGGTGCCGTCAGTCACCTGAACCCCACTTGATTTAAAAGAACACTGCATTGCCGGCTACCTCTTTGTAACCATATAAAAAGGCACAAAAAATTATTCAACTGTTCGTTTTCCTTTTTCTTCTTTTTTGATAGAATGGATTCAATTACGACGAGACGGATGTGAAGCTAGTTATGTGCTTTACCAGTTTGACACCTCACTGGAGCGACAGCTCACCCACTTTTTAGCAGTTGTGACAAGCTAATCGTGCATTCTATTTTCACGGCGGTGGCATCGATGGATACAAGTTAAGGAGCTGGAGTAATAGGCCCTGCGATCTCGCCTAGCTGTGAGGATACTACACCAGGTTCCACAAACTCTCTCTGACTGTGTGCTTACTCATCCTTCTGGAGGCCTGGAATGTCCCCGTCAGGGGCAAGCGTGAGTTCACTTGAGTCAACTGTAGAGTGTTAAACTGTCTGAAAAAAGTAGGTCATGGTTGGGGCACATACAATATCTCGTCTTTCTATCAGATGAAGAGGGTAAATCTGCACCTACTAGTCTCCAATAGCAGAATTTTTAAGTGTACCCAAACCGAGAGATCCGTGAAGACGCAATCCTCTCATTTATATTAAGGTCTTCGCTCAGTTACCTGTTATAACAGGTTCTCCTTTTCTGACCGCTAAAGAGGTGGCTATCGCCAACGCTAGAGCTTGTGGCTAGCATATAGTTAAGTTCATCCTGGCATAGAAACTTAAAGTTTATGCCATTCTGCTTCATTTTCTTACTTGAATATGACCACAAGGCTGTCACATTGCTGCCGTCCTGGATAGCGACCATGCAATCCAATATGTCAATGCACTGGCTTTCAGTGTCACAAGTGCGTGCCATTTCAAAGCACAAAATCATTGTCACAAATGTGTGCCATACAGGCTCTTTTAATTGTAACTCGGTGCGTCTGATCACCGTGATAACAAAGTGGATACTCTTAAACCGAGGAAGGATCCCTTGTAAATTGTGGTGACGTTATTCAAGGTGGTGTTTAAATTTGTTTGATAGTGAGACTTCCCGTCGACCGGATATTACTGAATTAAATAAGCAGACGTCCGAAATCTTCGAATCTGTGCGATTTCTCATTAATCGCAGACAAGATGCTGGATAAAATAGAGGTGGATTTGTGCTGCGAAGGTATTTACTGCCACCACATGAAGGTCTGTGCCATATCCAGATTGAGGTGGAATGGCTAATGCATTGAAGTCACTGTGAGAAGGGCGAGAGAGGGAGAAGCGTCCCATCCCCCAATTGCACCAAAGACGCAACAACTTTACTCATTGCGTAATCCCCACCGAATTCCATTCCTGTCTCAAAACAGTCATGTGTGATAGACCTATCCAATCACTAACGCCAACTTGTCATTCACTTAGTAAAGGCAACAATGGAATTGCATTTCAGCTGCTTAAAATCTACAACGTGGTTTACTTCATTTTAGTTCTTTTTAGAGTTGTTGGACATAGCCTTCCTACAAAGGGCCTGTTAAATCAGTTAGGAAAAATCTGTCCACTTTCACAACTATTTGGTCATGCCCAAACTACGGACTAATTATTTGCTTTAGTTAAATTTTCTTAAAACTATGGACGATTTTTTCTGGAAGAAAGGCATGAATAAGTGGGAGCGGTGCTGACTATTCCCATAACCCTTGAATGCTAACTAAATACTTTATAAATAGATGAAAATATCAACTTTTGAGGCGTTTTTTTATCTCCCTACGCCTCCCCACCCTCCGTTGGGGTGTGTGTGGGTGTGCGCGGAGAGGAGATGAGATGTTTTTCAGGTTTCATTAAAGAAGTATCCACTAAACTGTTCTTAGCTAAGAGTGCAGAGTTGGAAGGTCACCCGACTCCTATGCATTCCACGTGTAGCTACTGGTGGAAGCGAAGACGAAGCAGCATTGCTGAATTTTTTGCCTTAAGGACCCTACCCTCCATTTTCACATGCCTTCGCCGCCCCAGATGTGCAAAAACATACGACAGGCATAAATTAGTTTATGGGAGACGTAGAAATCTCTTTGAGGTTAGAGCTCTGTTCCACGGTTGATGCGTAAATTGGGCCGTGATAGAGGGATTTACTGCTCCAAAAGGCTATTGGTCGTGGGAGTGCTGCATCTCAGACCCTGTAATTGGAGCGTGCGCTGTTGTGTGGATTAATAGGTGCTTTACAGAGGAGACACCTCATAGTAATTTAAGTTATTGACAACGGTTGTTAGCTGACACTTAGTGAGTAAAATCAACTGTCACTTCCAAGTCTGCTCCCTTTAACTATTCCGTTAGATGTATTTATTTCCAAAAATTTTTCTCCACGACTGACGATTAAGAAAGCTTTTATGCCACAAATAAAAAAAGGGATTTGGCGGTGCGAATTATGTGAATTCTACGGAAGAATTTTGAAAATCAAAATATTTTCTGTGGCTCAGAATCTGCCCATTTTCCAGGCTGAGTGGAGTGGTATGGGCTAGGGTTATTTCCATCACATTGGATGACCAACAGGCTTCTGCGAACATTTTACAGATACGTTGATAAATATTTATGGGAGACATCGCCACATATGCGTTTTCAAGGCTGTAATATTCATGAGTGTAAAAAGTCTACATCATATTTAATTCTGAAACTTATTTTTGACTTTACACCAATGTTGGTTGGAAAAATCAACTGGATTATTCCAGTGAATGATATCAAAGTGAACGGAATTTCATTTTTACGTTTTAATTGATCGACAATAGATTTACTAGGCTTTTCCCAGTGCCGGATCCCAACGCCTTCTATTAAAAGTCCTATTGACATTTGTTAGAATAACGGAGTGAAAATGGTGGTTTATTAACAACTGCTCAATACCATGAGAAGCTTACTTTAATTGGAAAATAAAGTAAGAATGGTGTGATCTTCAATTCGCACGGAGTCACTGCGTCACGCACCTCTCCACCCTTTCTGTGTGTGTGTGTGTGTGAAGCTCGCGGTAAAGGCAGATGTGTGTGAGGAGTTGGACTTCTTCCTCGCGCTAAAGGTGCCTGTCCATCTTGGCTAACTTGTGGGTCAGTAAGTTGAATAGTTTCTAACAAGTAAGTAAATATTCTGTTCTGCTGCTTAAAAATTCCACTGATATCCTGCAAAGGAGACGTATTTTGGCGCGGAGTCTGCTGTACTAACCCCTTAAATGCGATAGAATTGCATGCGAATTGAAAATGATTCAGGAGGACAAGTGACTGAAATATGCACGTTGTTATGCTCACCAAACTCGATTATCCCATGCTAACTGCATGTGCATGGTTTCACTCCTGGAGACATTAATGCATAGCGACTTTACGACGATATTAGCCTGTTAGTACAACCCGAAATACCAAAAGGAGCATAGGAAAAAAAAGGTAGATTAAAATAAAAGCCGTCATAGGATGGGAAATCTGGAATATGATAATAACATTTTTGATGATGGTAGTAGCAGTATCACAGCCAATGTGTTGATGATGTGAGGGGGATACAATGGGCTCGGGTTCACCAGTCAGGACGGACGTGGTAAACGCCTGGATTAGTTGCTATTGAAGACTCCAGCCCCCCAGAGAATGATAAGAAGGATAACCAGCACAATTGCAAAAATGGCACCAAACAGAAGTAGACGCATCCGACAGTTCTCCCAATAGCTCTTCTCCTTTACCCTTTTCGCTGTGCTCTGGAACATCTGCGCCTGTAAATTTCATTAGAAATAATTGAAAGGCCCCGGCATTACGGATCAATTTTTAGCTTAAATAATCATCTGCACAAATGACACCAGATAGTTCCCCATTTAAGGGTTCAATGAGTTGTGATTATTTAAGACAACTTTTATAACAGCTAGAGAGACAAAAACGGTGGCCTTAGCCCGCCAGTTCTTGATAGAAGCCCTAAGTTTAATGCTCCATTTGAAGGTAATGAATGCTTCATTCGACCACTGACGTTAAATTGCTCACCTCGGAGCAAAATATCCGATTGTGGTAACAAAGAGATAGAGTAAGCTTATAAAAAGCAAATCTAAGAACAAAAGGAGGTTCGGACTTACGTCAGCCTCAAATTTATCGGTTTTATCAAAAAGATCATCCAGTTTGTTTCCTCGTTCGTTGAGATCGGCGATATTTTGGTGCATCAGCATAGAGACGTCAGCTACTTGACCATGTAGTTGCATTAAACGAGTCCTATCTTGGTTGCTAAATTGTACCTATTCAGTCAAATAATCTAGCTTCAGGCCATGAAAATATGGTTCAAAGTGGTCTTTTATGCGAAATTTTTCACTTTGTTTCAATCTACATGAACCATGACAAGCGGACACATAAAAGTAATTCATGATAATGATTTATGTCACTACAATTTTATATCCAGTCTAGGAGGTAGGAATTACTTTTGCATGAACGTACCATCTCTTCTGAAAGTATCCGCCCGAAATCAACTTGATGGCAGTGTTCGGAACCGGATTGAGCCTCAAGAACTCTTGACGGGTCAGCGGTAAAAAGTGTCTGGATCTAAAAAGTACTCGCCTACTTTAATACCTTATTTTAAAAAGTATTAAGTGCATAAGGTTAATAGGTAAGGAAATGTAGTCATAACCAGACATCATAACAGGGAACGCTATTTCGACAGAACGAGCTTATTAAGTAGAATGACTCTTGGTTGAAAAAGTAACGCATTAAAAAGCGAAAAAATAATGAACTTTAGCATACAGCAAGTGAATAGCGAAGGGGCAAGGAAAGAATGCAAAGTCGTAAATCAACCTACTTTTCGTAGAAAATTAAGTGTTTGTTGTTGAGATGCAGCAGCCTCGCCAACTGCAATGTAGGATATTCCATTTGAGTTATAGCAATTATAGGTACATCTATAAGAGAAATGAGATCCAGAGATGTAGCTTACGGTCCAAGTGGAAATGTCACATATTCTTGAATGGAACTCTCGAGCTGCTGTCGGACTTCTCTGCCATAATCCACACTTCCAACACTTTGTTCACAAAGTACGCGTGGTCCGCATGCGATTGCAGCATATATAATGCTCATAACGAGAAGCAACACAGAAAACCTAGGATACTTCCGAATCACTGATATTCAAAACCCTATAATTTATTTGGAGAGTATAAACAAAAGCTCTCAAGGTAAGTTCAAAATATTATTCATCCCTACTTGCCTACAATAAAAATAACCAATTGTGCTCGAGCCATATTTTAAAATGTGTAAGGTTATATAAGTAGTTTTTAAGGACCTTATGTTAATTATTTTATTAATTATTTCTACATGTTTGTTCCGTTTTCAAAACATTCCGTTTATGAAAAAGCAGTCCTTGCTTCAGTTGTAGTGTGTTCTTGGAAATGATTAAAGTAGATAGCCGATTAGAATTTTTTAAAATTGCGTTGATATGAGGTTGTGCTGTTGGCTATAAACACCTACACTCGAATCCAGAATTGCGCATGCCTTTGGAACGTATTATTTGAGTCTGTATCACTTGTTCTACGGGGTTTAGATTCCTCCTAAGAGCATATGCTAATAATACACATGAAGGCTGAGAGCCAGTTAGCACGACTCGTGAGCTACAATTTAGGATGAAAGTAAAACCCGTAAAGATGGAATTGCTGGCAGGGTCGATACATCATCTACACAAAGCATTGAAACACTACATTTACGTCCCTAAGCTTGACTTCAAATATCGTTCCGTAGTATTCAACAGTCTCCTGTCTGGAATCCTATGATTATGGTTTTACAGGCCAGCTTACATTCCATATCATTTAAATAATCTACAAGTAGTATAGCTAAAAACGAACCAGTGAATACCCCACTTAACTGTTTTGCATTCGTTTAAGTGATGACTCAAGTTTTTATTTTGGCTCCGATTTCACCTCATTAAAATAGGTTGGGAATGGTTTGAAGTAAGTTCGAAAGAGGATCCAATTTTTTTACTAAAACAGGTTCCATGACATAGCATTTAGCTTTTCTTGGTCTCGCGGATGGATGTTACTCTGGTTTATTCATTTCTCCCTTGAGTGCATTGATCTCTAACACCAGATTCTGAATTGTTGCGTTGATCTAAAATTAAAAGAAGTACAGCCTGTACATTCGGTCATTTCAGGAATTATTTGTTTTGAGAAATTTGGCATTTTGGTTTCTTGGTGAATCTACTATGCCCGTCTCAACCCCTCCTCGGTAGGATTGAGTTCTGCCAGCCCTCAAGGGTAGAAGAGCTAAATAGTTGACGATAAACTCGGTAGGTGCTCGATTATTCTTCCGAGCTGTGCTGAGCTTTGACAGCTCCCCTAATGACATGTTCAACAGCAGTTAAAAATATTAACATGAATTGCCCCAAGTAAGAAAATAAAATAGAAATCGGTGTTCTGACGTGTATATACAATGAAAGGATCGAAGTTTTAGCATTAATTAGTTAATCCCTAACTAACAGCATCACACATGTGTAACACGTCAAGTTCTTTACCCCAGTTCGGTGTCGTCTCTTGTAATCAGCTTACGAGGAATAAGTAGATCTTGGGTTTTTTGAACAGTGTACAAACAATAAGCTTTGTCACTCTTCAGTAGCACCTAAATTTGCCTGAAAAGCAGTTGAGTTGTGGTGATCAGTTTCCCGCTAATCTTCCTACAGCCCAACTTCTCAAATTGACCGGCCTTTGGTCCAGTGCGTCCAGGAAGAGAGATGCTCATGGACGACGCTTTCACTCTGACACTGCTTAAAGTGGCACCTTTGAGTAGGAATAAGAGCAAAACGACTCCTCATTTCAACAAACGTGAATTGTTTTCACTCCGAGGTCGTCACTCGAAGCAAGACAGTAAGTTATCAGCTAAGTGGTGCACACGTTCCTGCAAAACTGTCTCACGTCAATTCTGTCTCTGATGATACATTACCGTTGCCCTTGGTGATCTTCTTGAATGGGGAATGAGGCCACAAGCTTTAATTTGTCCTGTTTGAGCGACTACTTATAAGCACATTAAACTTTGAAGGGATGATATATTTGGAAGGCTTGCACAATGTAACATTTAACGGAGCCTCCTTGCAGGATGAGACAATTAAAACATATGACCTAAGATCTAGTTGATGAATATTGGTTGTCTGGAGTCCGCTGTTTTTGACTGGCTTTAGTTGCATGGCTAAGACTCTATCACCCATGAAACACTTCCAACAATGCCAGAGCCTTTGAATGGAATGTTTAGAGTGCACGAACCAGTAAGTCGCAATGATGGAGCCCACTAAATGTACCGTTCTGGTATTTGCCTTGCTTTATGAAGGGTTGGAGTGAAAAATAAGAGTTGCTAAAAATCTCTAAATTTGGAGGGTCAAACAAATAACATGGAGGAAATAGCAGTATGCCATTTATTTCTGCTTGCAGTCACGACCTCCAGCTGACACCTGTCCTTACATCCTGAAGGGATCTGATCAGTCGATTAAAACTAATTGCCACCTCAAAAGGAATGGTATGACAGACCTAATTGGACGATTGAAGTTGGCCACAGGGGGGAGAAGGGATCAGTCTCCCCAAAAGACTACTTTTTGCTTTGCCATATGCTTCTTGTGTGAGCAATACTGCCCAAACCATTGACGGTGAGTGGGTATTACCTTCATAAGCTCTAGTTGTAAACATTGGAGGACACTTCCTTGAGACTCACGACTAGCGCCCACTGAGATCTTATCTTCCCTTATTTTTCGGCTGATAAAAAGTTGCCTATTTGTCATTTCTAGCACTGTGGAAACGCATCTTCTAAGGCACTTTAAAATTAGCCACAAAGACACTTCAAAATCAATGCCTTGAAGTTAAAATAAATGCTTACACCTCCTTAATACAGCCAGCTTTTTTATTCCAAAGATGCCAAAGCACAGTGTTGATCAACCTCAATTAGGTGATCCTAAGGTCTGGTCATCCTAAGTAGGACCTCGAAGTAGCATTAAAGAAGCGGTGAACTTTAATCAGATTGTAACATTTTTGCTTCATTGTTTTCGTCTGCAATGTGCCTGAAAGTGCTTTAATAAGTAAAGAAGTTAAAACAAAAAATTACCTCGTCTTCCACCTTTTCCATTTTGGCGAGAAGTCCAACCCTGACTGCTTGAACAGCTTCTGCAATGTTTTTAAGGCTTTTTTGAAATTCCTAGAACAAAAAGTAGAGCATACTATCAAAAACTCAACTGGTAGGATAAATAAGAGCTACTCGTTTGCAAACACTGCTTAGTTTCCATGCACAGGTATTGGGAAGCAACATTAAAAGAGTAATGAATACTAAGACACCTTGGATTTCGTTAATTTGTTTTAGTCAAGACGCATATTATACGCCCTAGAAAGTCATTAAAATTGCATTCTCAATAAGCCAATGTCAAAAATCACCTCAGAATTGCGTTGGCCGCCGGCTTGGAGTTCGGCCACTTCCTTTTCCAGATCCTTAAGTTTCTTGGACCTATTTTTCACAGCTGATAAGCAAACTTGCCATGGAACAAATTAACGCAACCTAAAAAGCTAATTTCCAAGGCGAATTTGCAAGAGTTAGCTACTTTTAGAAAAGTAGAATTAAGAAGGAATATTTTGAGCAAAAATCTCTTGGCACCACTATCGCATAGCTTTTGGGCCTTAATTAGTTAAAGAGCATGAATTTAGCATAGGTCGGTGGTTTGGTAGAGAAACTTGCGTGATTTTCATACACGTTTGTGCTTCCGGCTGGAGGCATTTGAGCCTGGACCGAGCCCCGCTTCTAGAGTACAAACCAGTCACACCTTTAAAATGGGCAAATTTTAAACGCACTGAGGTTTTATCTTTTCAAAGGCTCTGTTTACCATTTGTTGTTTACTTGTCTTTCCCAAAGCTCATTTACTCACTCAAATTTGCCTTAATCAAACCACATTCTGTTTGTACACAATTTGGGTGGGAAAATTCTTTGTTATTTCTTGTTTGCTTTTGGGCAAATATAAGCACCTCCATCAGGTCGGTTCGCCATCACCACATTTAATGGTCAGTCAGCATTATTACCAGTCTTTGTCACTATGGCACCCTGAAAGGCATTATTTCGGGGCTAGGGAAACAATGGCGTCCTACCGAATGGGGAAAAAGAGGTAGCAGAATAAATGGTGATTGCCTTGCATCATGCATAAAATATCAAGTCTCTCCCTTTCTCTTAAGGTTAATGAAGAGTAAGCGTAGATAATGAAAAAATGTGGTAGCAGAAATGCATCTGATGGCTGCACAATCCACGCAAATTTCAAGTCAGGCACATCAAATGGCGAGAAGTTTGAGCACACGCATTCACCACTCTCCATGGCTTGGGTAACAACTTTTGTGTAGCACATTGGTATTAAACCTTTTATGATGGTGTGCCTCATTACTTCCTCAGGATGGCTCAAGCAGCTCCAAGGGATCCAAGTGATACAGCCGTTAAAAAGACTTTCAACAATCATGAGAAAAAAATGTTTGTCTTGGGATAAGTCTTCCTATACCCGCGAATCTAAAGATCTTCTGACAACTTTCACTAACTTCCTGATTTCCGTATTGTCGTTTGCAAATCTAAATGTACTAGACCAGCATCACAAGGTAAGATTACTTACGATCAACTGATAACCTGACAAGAAAAAAATTGAACAGCTAACCAACCTGACTTGTTAGTTGAACCAGTCTCTCCTGAATTTCATCCACCGACGAGTTGAGTTTCAGAGACGCCTCCTTGGTGCTTTCTTCCAGCTCCTGCAGTTTGTTCTGTATTGTAAAGATGTTTGAAGTTCTATAAAAGGTAATGCAGCCACTTAAGGCAGTCAGGTCGTGTTGGGAATCTACTAGTTTCTAAACTGACCTGGCTTTGATTTCTGCAGCAACGACACCTTTTAGCTGTTCTTTCTCATCTGAGAGACCTTGCTCCAGCACTTCAACAGCAAGGTCTAGCTGTGTCAGAGAGTTAAGCAGTTTCTTTTGATTTGTCTTCAAGAAAAAGACACTCATTACCCAGCCAAAAAAATAGTGACAAGGTAATTAGTAAAGTAGACAAACCTTGTGTTCCTGTCGAAGTTCATTAAGCTCGTCAGGGAGTTCTTTGGCCAGCTTCCTGAGCCCGCTTTCAACCTCTACCAGTCTGGTCTCGTAGGCTGAATTTACGAGGCTGAATCGACCAAGTGCCTTAAAGGAAGTACACTTTGACATCAGGAAACATCGAATTACCATTGACGAATGCCAACCATGGATAAAAAGTGATGGTAAGGAGAACACTGTCCCATTCACTAAGACAGTGTCTACCTTAGCATCAAATGACCTTGGGGGCAAAAAATGTCTTTAAATGCATCCTACAATTGAAGGAAATTTCGGCAAAACTCACCGCTTCCAAGTTCGTGTGAGAGCTATTTAATTCATCTTGCAACTTCTCGAGGGCATCTGTAACCCGCTTGTTAAGTTTTTCCGACAAGTCCTCCATCTCTGAACGCACATTTTGTCTGAAGGAAAACAACCTGTCTTCAGTATTTCAGGGCCAAAAAAGTTCCGCAAATCTCACTGTAGAGGATCAAGTGTAATTAAATTAGCTACTTTACCTACGTTTTAGTTGCATTTCTAGCCCTTATATGGAAGCTTCAAAAGGGCGATTCCAGCTCCCAGTAGCCTTAAAAGTGCTGAAATCTATTCTGACATTACTTGCCTGCTGTGTTTCTCTCATTTAAAATGCTAAAAAGTCCTCAATTACTTCGCGAAACCCGAAAATCCACGGTAGTCAAGAATGGTCAAGGGTGTCAAATGTCTTCCGTGTGCTAACCTTCATTGGTACATTGAAAAACCACTACAGAGCAGGAGATCAAAGCAAGCCTCTGTTACTTCTGCTACAGTCCGCATGCCTCCGAAGTGAGTAATCAAAAGCTCTCAATGTCATATCACTGTCTTAGCGCCTCCCATAACTGCAACCTCTCGGCCTATCATAGTTGGAGTGTCATCGGAAGGACGATCGACAAGGTAGCTAGCAATACGAAGTGCTTTCCACTTACCTGCTGGAGACAAGCTCTTGGGCGTTGCTCCTAAGCATGGATCGAAGTTCCACCATCATTTCTTCTGTGCTTTTGCCACTCTCTGACGATCGAGTTGCTTGATCTATGAGGCTAATGACAGGCATAAATGTGATTATTATCCATTCCTTTGGTCTTCTATCTCCAAAGAATCACTCTCACTTGTTTTGGATGGCATTTTCAAACCGCAGTCGGTCAGTTTGAATTGAGTCCATTTTTCTCTCTATCTGTGCCACGGCGGCTTCTAGACGTTGCACAGCCCTATCTATGGAGCTACTGCCTCTAACATTGGGGACATTGCTCTTGTTCGAAGAATTGCTCTCTGGACCTACAAAATTGCCCGAAATTTCAGCCTGAAGGCAGCGCAAGTTATTGTGCAACGTATTCTCCAATTTTGATTCAAAGTTTTTCATCTCTTGGTAGAGGTTCTGAATATCCAGCGCCTGACTTCCACAACGCGAGTTGACGGTCTGAGTGTCAGCGGAGAGCTTTTGAAGCACCTGGTCCGTGTTAGTTTGACCCGGTAGATCACAGATGGACCTGGTAAGAATCAAATTTTCTGTTGTTAGTGGTCAATTTATCACTGACCTTTTTTTATTGGGACGTCGACAACTTCGGAATTCTCAAAACGTCAGGTGGGGTGTAATAAATGCTCGTCTTGAATGCTGAATGCCCCCATCTCAAGGAGTTAAGTAATGAGGTGGTCTCATCATATTCAGATTTCTGGAGGCTTATTGGTAAATGATATGCTTTCACAACAATCAAGCAAAATCTAGCACACTTAACTAAGCCAGGTTTTCCTTTTCCAGTGTTAAAGTTTCCGTTCAGGCAGAATGGCCGAGAGTCATGTCTGCTGCCTCCCAGCTCTTCTCTATGGTAGTGACGGATTGTCTACACGGGAAAACCTCTAATTTAGTGGAGATAAAAGCAAGCTTAAGGCATTTTTACACCTTACATTAAAAATGGTAGGCGCCTTTATAGCGTGACCTTTGGTTGGTCCATCGATTTTGCGTGAGAGTCATATTTGTAGTAGCCAATCGAATGCCCTCACTTTATCCACTTTATATTTTATTATAAAACGGACCTAGGTAACTAACTTTGGGACATTTCAAAGAATATGCAAAAACTCATATAATGTGTACAGGTTTAGTACATTTCTTTGCGCATAATGCTAATGTAACTCTTTCTGATTAAAATTCCTCATAAATTACCAAATTTATCATATATTTACTCAAAAATAAGTAAAAAATAGTGCCTTTTGATTGCTCACAATGCATTCGTAGGCCGTGATTTGCTTTGTTGTTGAGGCGGTGCCCAATTAGGAGAAGCACCTGAACCCACACTATCGTTAAGCGCCCCCCTCAATGGATGAGCTATCGACAAGAAAGCCAGTAAGTACAGTATTTAATGCTTGTGTTCAATTTAAAAACACTGTAAATAGATCAATAAAGTGTTTTTACCCACCAGCAGTCCTCTTCCTACTAAGTTGTAACTCCTCTTTCAAGTCGGCAATGTCGTGCAAAATCTGTTGGTTGGACTTTTCGGCTGCGGCTACGCGACTCTCGAGGTCAGCCATGTTGGTAGGACGACGAGTGGGGAAAGAAGTGGAGGAACTAACCGTGTTGGACCAGGTTTGGCCCTTATCCTTGCTTACAATTAATGTGCCTTGTCTTGGGGTCCTCTGCATTATGGCTTATTTACATAAATATTCGTATTTTAACCACTTCCCAACATTATTTAATGGCAAATTTGTGCGTAATTGCATGATGACCGCAAGTAGTAAATGAGCAAAAAGTAGTGCATATTTGCTTAGTTGTACCAAAAGTGTTGCATCAAAAAATATTTGGTCCTTTTTACTAGCGTCACAAACCCGAAAGCTCCATTCCGTACCTTAAAATATGCTATAAATGAGAAAAACTTAGAAAGTCGTCGAAACCCTTTATGCAGCCTCGGCAAAAAAGTCAATTTTGAGTTGCTTTCAGGTCTAAACAAGCTGCTATTGCAAAGAAAGTTTTTAATACGGTGTCCAAAGTCGATGCATTGTTTAAGCCAATTAATAAAATCAAAGCACTTTTTGGGAAATGTAGCTGTGTCATATAACATATGGCTTGATAAAACTACAAGGAATAAAGCTAAACTATGAGAGCCACAACACGGAAAAACTAACTAGCAATTCCAACCTGGGATAAAATAATAAATGGACTCTTGATCTTTGCGCTGATTGCAAAACCTCAAGGTCATCGTTATAATTCATTACTTAAAAGCACGAATGTCGGATAGCTATTGCACATGAAAGTCCACACGGTCCTTATTAACTTCAAAACAAACAATTAGCCTTTGGGTGATGAATTAGTTTACATTGAATTTTCTCACAAATGTATCGTTGCAAAACACAGTCATCTTCGAATACACTTCTGGATCTTATTTTTGGTGTAATGAGTCGATTATTTGTATAACGCATTGTGTAGATTAAAATACTATCCAGGCCTCCTGCTACTGCATCCCTGCTAGTTGAACTAACCTTTGGGCCAAATTGTAGCGATTTCTTCATTCTCATCCACCTCCCTGGGACTAACTCGTATGCACGAGTTCGGATTATTCTAATTTTATTGCTACAGACAGAACGTTGAATAAGTGGCATTATTAGGGGGTTGCACGATGGTCTCTGTCAGTGTCTGGAAGATCAACCCGCTCCTTGTGGACGAAATTAGAGCTGTGTTCCCGCCTTCCGCCTAAAAATACACTTAAAGAAAAATAAGTACTACAAAAGCAATGTGTTTTTTGGTATTTAGGAAAGTTTTGGAGTGCTACGGATTTGAGAGCGTTAGGCAAACCCGATGCTTAAAAACCAACTATACCTTCTACTGCCGGGCATGGCAACACTAACTAGACGAAATGACGACATGTTCTGAACATGAAGAATATGTGAGGGTTCCTGACGAAGGGGTAAAAATGACATTGGTTTTTGGGAAATTATAACCCCGTTTTTATAGAAATGCATTTAAGGGCTAAGTTAATTCTAGCTGTGAAAATCTGGCAAATATCTTCGTGAAGTTGCCTACACTACCTGCATGATGGCACCAATTGTGTAAACAATCAATACCCTCTCCACCTCTCCATTTAGGCCAGTTGCTCTACTACTAGCTACGGACACGCGTGATGGCCAGCACTATCAACGCCTCCAATTCCATCTTCCTATGAAAAACAAGGCTCCAGATCCGGTGGAATTAGTTTGAAGCCAGGTGACCTCGCAGTGAAATGCTTTCTTGGTTTTATGTATATTTGATAGCCAACGCAGTTAGCCTGTGGGTGTTATTCTTAAAGCATCTGTGATACTTTGTTTGTTTGAACTGTTGGTTTCGGTCGGGCCGTGCCAACAGCCTCCCAATCTCTCAGTTTCCAGAATATACATTCCGCCCAAGTACTATGCCTTCTTTTACCTAAAAGGAGGTCTCGGGAAGCTACAGCATTAATTGCGATTTCCAGGAATGTTACCTGCGATGAGTAACAAAGAAAAGGGGCTATGTAGCACGTAATTTGTTTCTTTAACTTATGGTTCCTGTAAAGGGCTACCTGGGGTATTTTCCATTCTGAGACTGCCGGTTTGTCTGATATCCTAGCCATGTGACTGGTACCATGCCCTTATGTACATCAGCTGCACATATTTTGTCCAAGTTCTAAGTCTCCAACCGTCATCTAGGAAGTCTTGGGGCGATATACCAAAAGCTCAAAATTGTGGTTAGGTCCAGGCAGATTCGTCAAATCTCATTCAAACAACGATATTTAAAAAATCTATTTTTGCTTTTTTAAAGCTTTTCAGGTGTTTTACAGAGCAGTGTATTTTGAAGCGGAAAGTTTTTGACTGAATTTCCTGCCTAAATGTACTAGGTGGATTTTCGGAACAATACTGCACTAAAATGTTTCGCCCACTAATTCTTTTACACTTAATCAGACTGTTTTATTTTCTTCTTTGAGGATTATTGTGTACTTTAAGTGTCTGCAATCCCACTCATTCCATGCGTAAAATAGCGGATGTGGGTTGTTTCGGTCTCTTTAGTGGCGTCAAATAACCTATCATTCCACAATGAGTGAGCATGTGGATTCGCCCAGAGATAAAGTGACATTTCTTAGTAAGCGGGCAGTAGTATTCTCTTACTATTCTTCCTTCACTCTAGGTGATAGCCCTCCACCTTCAGCAGCAACGGCCGATGTTCGCGATTACGCTCATCAACTTAGTGAGCGAAAGCGCCTTGAAGACCAGAAGCGTCAGGAGGATAGATTTCTGCGTCGTTCACTACGTCAATCAGACAAGCTACGTTCCCTAGCCCGTGCTAAAAAAATTGCTAAGGCACTCAAGGAGGCTACCACAGCCCAGAATAACTTAGCATTCGATGACAGTGAGGGTAATTCAGTTTACTCATTTTGTGTATCTTTCCCCGTACTTAAATTAGACGACATAAGTTACGGCGACTTCATTCGTGATCTGCGACAGAGGTTGAAGAAGAGTAAAGTTGCAGGTGGTAATTCCTCAGACATTGACGAACTAGCTGATGATGAATGGGAATGGTTAACAAACAAAGTCTCCGACAGATCTGTTCTCCAGGCTTTTAATCTCCACAATATTATTGCCTCAGTTTTTGAAAGAACTCGTGCGAAAATGGGTGATATCCCAATGGAACGTTGGGCTGGCGATGACTCGGCTATCCAGTCACTCAACGCAGTCACTTGGGATCTCAAAAATATCCCTTCCCTTCATCGAACTTCTCAGATGGTGGAACTCCTTATCATTTTAAGGAAACCTCAAGTTGTGGTGAGTTGTTAATGGGGCGATTTTGGTATTCATTCCTCATTTTTCTCTTCTAGGAAGCATTAACTGCTTTTGATGACGTGAAAAGAGTTTGGTTGGAGCAGACAGAGAAAGAGAAAGTTACTGTCGAAGACGATTCGAGTGCTGGAACCGTGGAAAGAACAGTCTACCCAAGTCCTATTGAGGGCTGCTACAAGATTCTCGCTGTCGACGATCAGGGCAACACCGTCTCAACTCCTGACGGAACAACCCTCGTCAATGTTATCTTGCAAAAATCGGGAGAGGACTTCTTTGTAAGCCCACGCTCGATTTATCTCCTTGTAATGAGCGAAAATAATAATAATAGGGCGCTACTGTGCGAAATGAGGGGTCCGCGATTGTGATTGGAAGAATTATAAGTGGAGGATTGATTGAAAGAACTGGTAATTATGCTTTTTTTCTTACTTGATCTTCTTTCATACCGTCTAAAAATAAACTGCTAATTCCTGCATCTTTTAGGGCTACTAAACGAAGGGGATGAGCTCCTTTCAGTCAACGGAGTGGATTTAATGGGCAAGGACGTAGATCACGTCTCACATATTCTTGTTAGTGACAAATGTTACTCATTAATTTATGCGCAAAATTCAACAGAATACGCGTTATTTCATGTGTATAAAGTACGCTTCCATAGTGTGCTGGGATAATAGTTCGCTACTGTGAGAACCTTCTACCCCCTTTCAGGACTCTCACCCTGTGATTAGGTAATCTCGCATGTTTTCTGTTTTGCTCAGTGCCAATTCGTTATGTTCTTTTGTGTGTGCATGTGCGCAATTGTGTGCAATCACTTTCTGGTTAGACGGTGCCTGTGCCTCTTCTCTCGTTGCTACATAGATGCTGCTATTCTTGATGCAATTTTTCAAGAGTAATATGGCTTGGCCACTTGGTCTTTATTAGACAAACCTCGATGGGCATATCGACTTACTAGTCGCGCCGGTTGTACCAGTAACAGAGGCATCACTGTTTCAGGAGGAATCCGTGGTAAGTGCCAACAACCTTGATTCACCTTATTGTAATCTATTTGGTCCATACCACCTGGGAACAAATTGCATCTTCCAGAAATAAAGAAATCTGCTTAAGTCTTAATGGTTTGTTCTTGCTCCATTTCTATGGGCATGCATCAAAGTCTTACACGGCAGGTTTATGCAACCACAGCGAAAGGCTACTCAAATGTTTCATGTTTTCACAAAAGGGACGGTGTTTGTTATCTTCTCCCATACTAGCAGGTGCTAACAGAAATGGTATAAATTGAATGACATGGTGAGCAGAGCTTGCGGAGACTAAAGAGTCACCCTGTTGCGCTTGTAGCTGTCCTTGTGACAGAATGTTTGGGCGATGATTTCAGAATTGGCGATGCGGTCTTCTGTTTGCATTAACAAGTGTCTTCAGGCACACTGATGCAAAAAGAGGAGTTTTGTTGGCAGGACTGGCCCTTCCACACTGGAGCGATCCCCATAAGAAATTGGTTCATTCTTGGACCTTGGTGTAATTGTTGTGCCTTACCAGCGATATGTGTGATTATATGAAAGGGTGACTGAAGTTTTTAGGGTATGGCTGGGGTTGTGCCTGGAGTTTGCACTGCTCCCAAGTTACTTGCTAAATGTGATTTTAAAGTAATGAGTCGTTGAGACAGTATCGTATGCATAAGTATTTTTCCTGTAGGCCCATTTGCGAGCCCTTTTCAGCTACGAGCCTTCAAACGACATCTACAATCCCTGTCCGGAGGCTAGCGTCGCCTTTGATAAGGGTGACATCTTGCGGATTCTAAACACCCGTGATCCCAACTGGTGGCAGGCTCTTAGGTCTGTTTTGTCACTTCATCTCATTTTGGTTGTGCGCATTCATCCGACTCTGTTAAGTGAACTTTGGCCTTTTGTATGCGCGTGCATTAATCACCTGCCTCTTTGATTTTCATACCCACTATGCAACTTCGAATGATAGATGATTGAGTGCCAAATTTCCTTGCTTTTTTGTAGCTGTTAGCCGATTTTTCGACGGTCTAGTGAAATCTACAATGTCTTATCCAAAGGTTATTCTATTTTCATTCTTCTATTCCATTTCAGTACTACGTTAATATTGTTTAGATTATTCCCAACTTCTCGTTAATGTCAAGCCGTCGGAATTGTTCATCTATAGTATACTTCGTATCATCTAATTCTGCTCCCTATTTCCACCCATTCGTGAACAGTCGATGCGTTTCTAATATTCAATCTGAAAATTGAGTAGTCCACAGTAGACGCCTTTATTCTCTGATGTTATCTTGCACATCGGTTAAAGCTGTCATGCTGCTTTTATGATTGGCATGAGTAGAGCCCCGTACCACCGCTATGGATGGTCATGTGCTGTATCTCTCTTCTGAGCCCCTTCTCCCTTCACAGAATCGAGGAGGCGGGTGCTGTAGGTGTATCTGGTTCAATGGCGGGCCTCGTTCCCTCACCTTACTTCCAACGCTACCGTTGCCTCCTTCGTATGAAGAGGGAAGGCGCCTACACGGAGGATGCAGCAGCCGGCTACTCTGAGTCCGAGGCGTCCGAGCAAGATGACACTGGGGCAGATGCTGAGCATGGCTTTGTTGATGGTGATGTCTCCTCGCTGAACACGTCAAGGAGCAGTTTAAGTCTATGGGTGTCTTCTAATGCGACTACTCCCACCGGTGGAGGTGATGGACAGGGCTTTGAGTCACTTGGTGAGATCTATTTGTTTAGCGGGAGGTTGGGTGTCTGGATTCTTGCAGCGCTCAGCATTGTATGGACATAATCATGTATTCTTACAATCACTTGATGTTGTCAGATTGATGCTTTCCAAATTTGCTATTATTATTAGCTGACGTTTAAAATCTCATATTCCTTTTTAAGTTATTAAATCTTACTCTTATCGAGACAAGGAATACCTCTGGAGCTCCCACGGCGTCGGTCCAAAGCAACTGAAGAAGCTGCGGAAAAAGAAATCACGTAAAATGCGCCTTCTCAACCTGGTTGCCAGCCGCTTCACTCATTCCGCCTCTCGTCGTGCCAACGAGTACGAGATTTCCAAGGGTACGTCTTTGTCCTTTTATCCGTTCGTCTAGTCCTGTTTTCTTCAAGATAACCTCCTCTTTCTTCTCTTCACAGAAATCAGCAGTCTCAGACAAACCGATGGCGACCAATTGCGACAACTGGTGGAGGAGTCAGTACGCGACAAAATTCGTCGACCCAGCCTTCTCACGTACGAGCTGGTTGACCTCTACTACCCCCAGCCTGAACGCAAGCGCCCTCTGGTCCTGGTAGGCCCCAAGCATGTAGGCAGACAGCAGTTAATTGAGGGGCTGCTGCGGAGTGAACCGAGGCGTTTTGCTATGCCCGTCATCCGTGAGTCGATGCTATCATTTTACCCTTGGATATACTACGTCCATTTTGATAAGCGTATAATTTCAAAGTTAGTGTTTAATGTCTATCCACAGACGATTGAAGATTTGTGACGTCTATGTGAATGCGATTGCTCGCTAATAGTTTTCACCTCGGTGGCGATTTCAGGCGGACCGTTTTTCTCCTGACTAGAACAAAGTGACCCAAAATTTGGTATCCCATTAATAAAATCTCTGGTTACTGGGGTATGGTCTCCGATTGTTGTGATGGATTTACAATCCAAGTGTATAGTCCGTAGTCTCCGGCGGACCAACGGTGAACAACTGCACCAGCTAGTGGTCGTCCTCTTGTAAATTGACTTCTTCGCCTTACTTAGATGCCACTGACCCTGATGCTAAATCGACAGAGTTTCAGACCTATGAAACTGTGACTAAGCAGGAATTCCATCGTCTGCACAAGGAACGGGCCTTTGTTGAATGGGGCGTCTACAATCGCCACTACTATGGCACTAAGGTTGCCAGCATTGAAAGCATCATCAAGGCTGGCAAGGTGTGCGTACTTGCTCTTCGACCTGATGTGAGCTGGTGTTGCTGTTGTTGAACAATGTATTCCTCTCTTTATCGCGACATCAAATGGTACCTTTAATAGCTCCATCTATGAAGTTAATGCAGACCTAATGATAGCGTGTACCATGATCTCTGGGATTAAACCAGATGGTTTTGGGATATGATAGCTGTAACTTAATGTCACTTTTGCTACTCCAACTCTGCGTGACAGTCAATCCGAGCCATTAGACGGACACCCTTCCTGCCCTGCGTTATCTTTGTCTCACCGCCAGACAATCTGGAGGAGATGCGCAAACTCAGCAAACAGTGGAACAACTCGGCAGCCAACATTTCCGTAAGCACCTCTAAAGCTTGCCGTAAATGATGCAGTAGTTCATTTTGACCTTTGAAGATTTTTGCCATCGTAAGCTGTTGTGTTTATTTCATGATGAAACAGCTCAGAGAGGTAGAAATAACACTTAAGTGTATCCTAAATAATGGTGAGCCAATGTCCATAACTATGAGATGAAATCGGCTGTAGCGTCTGATATATTTATGGTGAAGAATCTTGGCTACAAACAGTAAGGGAGCACCCTAATTTGGTAAAGGGCGATAGCTGAGAGAGCAATTGTTCCTTTCGATCGAAGTAAACGGAGGAAGTCAAGGTATCAGCAGCTTTCGATGGTGTCAATTGGTCCAGATCTAAATCAACTACTAGGAAGGGGAAGGCGTGGATGCCGACACATCTGCTTAAGAATGTGTCGTGAGTGAGGAATTGTCTGCTAACTGTCTGACTTGAGTTAGGAAATATTTATTGTGTTCAAGTTCAAAACAAGGCAACACCACTAACTGTCCCCGAATTGCCATCCTACTGTCACCTCTAGAAGACCTCATACCTCCGAAATGGGAGTTTTGAAGCGGAAGTGGCACTGGGATGGAGGCGTCTATAGCTGGCTTGTCTAACTCCTGGAGGCGAAATCAATTTGCGACAATCTTGTGCCTTGTTGAGAGAGAATATGACTTGTTCTAGAGATTTTTTCAACAAAGAAGCTATTTTAGGGGGGTCGCTTCGTCTTTTTGGTTTCCTTATAACAAAGCCTTACGAACTTATTTGTCTGTCTTATATGTGTAAAGCATTACTTATGGTTGAGCAAAATTCTATAGCAATCGCGCTTCACTCGTTATCGCTCGATATTGAACATTTCCCTAGGAGCATCCAGTTCGTTCATAGATCCGTTGACTCACCCTGGTTTTCTATTCCTCATTAGGATGAAGAGTTGAAGGCATGCATTGAGGAGAGTCAGAAGATGGAGCAGCACTACGGACACTTTTTCGAGTTCATCATCATTCCTCGCACCTCAGAGACAGCGCTAGCGGAGCTGAAGCAGGCAGTTCTGGACTTGGAACGTCGGCCGCAATGGGTGCCAGCTCAGTGGATAGATCTCGCCTGGCAAGTAGCAGCCCAAGCCAGCGTCAGCGCCACGGGAGCAACTAACGAAGCCGCCCTAATTATCTCGGATTGATCGGTACCGCTGCTTTTGACCCGTCCTTTCCACCCGATTAATTCGAATTGTTGCTATCACATAAGGATGATGTCCACCTCATTTGAGTTTCGTTTAGGAGTTACGTGGATTTTTTGGTCGAAACTAGGGCTCAAAATGGCTGCTTTTAATACTGACGAATCGCTTTTTAACCGAATTAATATTGATAGTGCAGATTGAGCAGTTCAGAAAGCCGTCTTAAAGCCACTTTAAGATGGTTGAGGGACCCACATAGGTGTGCTGTTCAAGTTGGCGACCTTATTTTTGAGGGGAGGTAAGTTCAGTGGTGCCGAGGTGAGTATTGGTGAGCCGGCGTCGACCGTTGGAACTGAGTCAGGAGTTGTTTTGGTTCCATAGAGGAGACGTATGGGCAAACAGTAAAACCATGAGTAAATCTAACAGCAATGCGCTTGTACACCTCCCGCCCCAGTAGATATTTCACACTCAACGCACGTTGTAGGTCGCCTTGGTTCACACCAACCTGTAGTCTCATCGCCTTTTGACCGTTTTCTAATTTCTCAGCTAATGGGTGTCGTTTACTGGAGACAGAAATATTTTTATAGTTGGGTAATTGGATAGGTTTATGGAAATACTCAACTCTCACTTGCACCTAACAGGAGAATGTCTAGTGCAGTTGCGCCTGCATCCAGGGGGTATCTTGTACTTGCGAACTCCACATCGCACAATGTAAGCGTTCTTAACTTCAAGTCAGGTTTTTGGTATGACACCATCGTTAAGAAGATCATCTAGAAGGTAGAATTAGCTGAAGTAATCTTGGTTCTTAACGCAGCAGCGAAATTGAGTGGTGGGTTCTTTTGTGTCAAGGTATTCGTCACGCACCCCAAGCATTGGGGCACCTCAAGATATCAATCTTGTCATAATCGACATTAATCCCCAATCAGGGGTTTTAAGTGTTACCTGAGGTCTTGTAACTGTGGTGGGTACATAGATCCACTCGAATGTATGAATTTGTCTGCATTAAAGACAGAACCTGACAACACTTGGCGACTCCCCATACAATTTGATCCCCTCATTCCCCAATAGTTCATTGCTCCAATAGGTTGGTGATCAAAAGGTTGAATCCAGTTAATAAAATTCTCCAGGATTTGAAAGGTTAGTATCCCAAGATGCGTAAAAGTCGAATATAGCAACTATTACTGCCTGGTCAACTTTCGCTGGTGTTTAACGCAAGCGATGGTGTGTCAATTGGTTCACATTTCCGTCAACTACCGGGGAAGAAAAGGATGTGGATGCTGATGCTGGTGAATGAGCCCAGCCCATGGGAAACAAGTTGCAAAGACTGTCAATTTGTTCCACACTGCTTGTGGGAAATTGCCTACTAATTTCTTTGCTTGAGATACGAAATGTTTCTTCTATTGCGGTTTGCGACAACCCAACGGTCGTCTCACTGAGTCACCTGGCTGGGTCGCGATGCTTCATACACAGGCGACCTCACACTCTGGAGTTGGCGAATTAAAGTGAAACTGAGATGGAGGTGACTTTCACTAGCTTGTTGGGCTTCTGGAGACAAAATCCATTTGCAGGAACTGTGAGCTTTAACGGTGATTATTTCAACAAAAAAAGGCATTTTAAAGTATTCCCTTGGCCTTTTGATTCTTTGATAAAAAGCTCTGTGAAATTGTTTTCCTGCCTTATTATTTGGGAAGCATTACTTAAGGCTGGGCAAAGTGCTATGGCGATCGGATTTCACCCGCCATCGTTCCATGAGCCGTTGCTTTCCAATAGCTCCCTAGGAGCATCCACTTCGTCCACAGATCCTGCAGACTCAGTGTGGCGGAGGAATCGCGCCAGCTCCTGTGAGTGGAGGTGTATTTAATCGCAAGTGAGAAAACACCCCCGGAGTGGTCAAGCTCGAGTCACGTGGGAAAATATGACCATTCTCCCCATCGTTGGCAATCATGAGTACCTACCACTTAGATCTCAAACTCTTCCTTATCTCTGGCATAATGTGCACAAGCGGTAGTGATAAGTAGCAGCGGTAGCGCCAATATTTTAAAGAACCCTTCAGATTTGCAGAACACGAGGTCGTGGATTGACAAAAGCATGTCACAACTTCCAAAGTTCCATCTATCAACTTGGGCCCATTAGTTTTCCCTCTGTGTTAGTTCTGTAGTACTTTGGCGAGACCAAAGAACTCGCGTAGTAAACCGATCAGCTAAACAAGTCATTCTGTACGTCATGCTCGTCAAGGAACAACAAAACAAATCGTTGCTTTGAGGCTACGAGGTAGTCTTGTGTCTTAGGCCCCCAAAAAATGGGGAGGATGTCTCCCAGCATAAAGAAAATCTGTGAGTAATGTTAGAGAGAAACTGATGAACTACGCACGAGCTATTTTCGGGTGTTTTAACTGGCCCAGAGGTTGCACTCCATCTTGGCATTCACTTTGAGTGGTCAGGTTCCGTGGGCCATTGCGGTGCCAGCATGTTTGCGACGTCTCGAGTGCGTTCGATTAACACTTGTGTGATCAGAAAACTGGAAAAGCTTGTCTCCAATGGACTTCATCCAATGAACCGCTGACAGCGTAATGTACCTACCCTTCCAAGCTGTTGGCGATCGAGCGTTTCACCAAACGATGACAGGTAGAATGTGAGTGCTACGGAAATGTGCTTATCCCTAAGTGGTGCTTCTCCAATCGTGCGGTAGTCAAAAAGTTCGCAAGACTTTTTAAAGAGCTCAAAAGACGAATAGAGTTCTTTGGAATATCTGTTAAACTAATCACCATTACAGTTCACAGTCCCTGAAGATGAGTTTCAGCCTTAGAAGCCAAGCAAACGCCTTAAAGCCACCTTCATCCCAATCTCACTTTAACTCATCAACTTCAATTTTAGGTCTTCTAGGGATGAGGTAGTGCTTCTCTCAGGCAGGTGACATAGTGAGGTGACAATTTTGAGGTAGGTAATGGTGTGTTGGCTTGCTTCAGACGCCAATGCTACAACCATTTCTCACCTGAAACCAGTTAGTATGTGATTCTTCGTCGGCGGCACATTCTTGAACAGACACAAACAGTGAAGCACAAAATGGTGGTACTTGCAGCTAATTGCCTGTGGATAGACATGAATCAATCGTTATTCCATGACTCAGGTAAAACACCACCAAGATCGAGAATAAAGGCTATTCCTGAGTTGCCTCTGAGTAACTAATCACCTCGACCTAGGGTTACATTAAAAGCATTTGTGAACGGCTACCTCCTGCGACCACAAACCACACGTTCCCCAAGGGTGAAGTATCCAGCCTACGGGAGAGAAGTCTCAGCAGATGAGACGAGCTGGAGTCATGTATGAGAGACGGATAGCGCAGAGTTCAGTTAAGTGCAGCGACGGACTGAACCATGTTGCGCTTTATGATGCAGGCATATAAATTTTCACGCCCGCGAAACATCCCTGAAAATGAAAGAAGATAATACGTGGACAGGCAATGTGTTGTCCACACACGGAAGGGATTGAAGCTACCACCATGACCCAGGGACCGTGTTGACTAGCAGAAGTCCAGTCCGTCGAGACTTTAATACGTAGCCCCTGCTCTTTTTCAGGCCTCGTCCCGGTGTGCCGCTTAATCAACCTTCCGCGTCAGCCATTCATAGAAGTCGGTGCTGTAAGAAAAATCATGCACAAATCAGCTGTCAGTCATCGAATTTGCCTGCAACTGAGACGATATCTGACAGTAACGTCACTGATTCACCTTGACAATTCTACTGGGTAGGGCGACTTGTCCTAGTTAGGGAGGGTATCGGGAGAAAGGGCTATGTGCCGGCAATCACGTATGTCCATCACTAGTCATGAGGGCGATGGCTCAAAAGCAGAGTCGTTTAGTTTCGTTTGCCAATTTGTTCTCACTTCAGTGCTCTCCACCCATTTGGGCCTATCTGGACTTAATCCTGCTAGTGATTAGGTGGATGAGGAGGGGGTATCGCGACTTCATTTCATTGGCATCCTCATGCTGGTATGGTTGACGGCTTTGTAGGGAATCTTTCTGCAGACCACGGGGCCACGGTAGTTGAAGGTGGCAGATGTCATTCCCAACCCTTCTTATGGACAGTCACAGACTGTCCCATTCACAGCATATACACTTCTCCTGTCATGCTAAGGTTTGTCACTTAGCAGCAGAAATCAGGGTTATTTGCCTATTTGATCGAGTTTGCTTTCTGTCCGCAACAATAAAGTTCCTAGAAAATTCCCTGAAAACAAACGAAGCCTTAACATCTGGATAGGGCGTGTAGTGTCAACACATAGAGGAGGTAATGGCTACTAGCTTGGGCCAGAGGCTCGACCGCCTGGCCAACGCGCAGTGACGGAGCCCCCCTAGCTGGCCCCGTTACTAAAACCGAGTATCAACCAACAAAAGCCACCACCTCCGTCCAATAAATCTGTAGTGACAATTTCTAAGATCACTTCGTGACTGTTCCACTCTGCACCTTCGACTACAAAGCCATTGTCTGGATAAACTGGACAAGCCAACTTGGATCTTCCCCTCCATAATATTCTGGGGAGAAAAGTCCAAAGATAGTAGGAGGAATGGGATCAGCAGTGTGCCCACCAGTAGAATGGCATACTGATCCGCTAGTTCCTTTGTGTATGGCGGAAGTAGTTTGTTGTGATACCTTATCCTGGCGTTCTTCTCAATCTTGACCCCGAATATGATCCAACTAGGCAAGCTCACACACATGGACACTCCAGCACGTCCCAAGTACAGTTGTCAAATAAGGTGTCTTGGGATTTTTGAGTTACAATACGGCAGAACTGAACTGTTAGGCATGATTTGCTCTACAGCATCTCTTAGATCACAAAGCGATCATTTTAATAAATTGTGTTCTTTTTCCCGCGACTTCTCCCCTCCTTTAGGACAGGGATCCCTTAGTCCCCATAAGCAGTGGTTTCATTTCCGTCTAGTACTAGTCACCTATCCTAGGTACCATCCTTTATTCTACTCACTACTGCTAGATGTATTAAACTGTGATTAGGTTAGAAGAAGGAATAAAAGCTAGATATTTCAAAAATATTCAAAGCCAGCGGACCTTCTCCTCAAATGCCGTTCGCAAAGAAATCTCAACTCTGACCCCGTGCAATCGTCAGTGTGCATCATTGATGTTGGGTAGTGTTTTCTCGTCACCGTGAAAAATTCACAGTAATCGGTACTGACTCTTGGATAGCTTCAAAGCTTCCAGCCTCCTCTGGTGACTCACGCGGAGAAGTAGCAGGAGGAGCAACGATCAGAAGACGAAGAGTGTGTGTGGATTAGACACCCTCGGAGTCTTGAGGTCTAGCCTTCCCTTTAGCCGCTCTGATGTTTGTAAAATTGAAGGAATTCTCAAAGTTTGGCAATAATTTTCGGTTTTGCAAGAGAGGGCATCAGTGATTCACTGATTCACCTAAATTTTTGTGCGCAAATGAAAGCCAATTAAAAAAATTCACATCTTAAAAATTTCACCGAGGAGAAAGTCTTCCACTCTCTTTGGCTTTTTTTATTAGGAAGACATGAGAACCGAAGGTATAGCACACCATAGGGACTCATACTTATTATAAAATTAGTTTAAAACATTTTTGTATTTGCGTTTTAATTTTTCTAAAATTCTACTTAAATTCTATAATTAGAGAGGTTTGCACCATAAAATAAAGGCACACTTGCAGAAGCACTTTAAAAGAAAACTTTTTGGAGCAAATGATGAGGTACATATGTCTTTGAACCTTGCAATACAACGCCTAAGGGTTTGGTGAACCTTCTTTTCTTGCCCTTCACAGGTGTGGTAAATATGAAAATGTTAGCCTTTGCGAAATTGTTTCCCACCTTGCGGGCTAAGGTGGCACATCCTAGACCGTACTTAATTAGCTTTAATATTTTCTTTATTTTATGGTATTTTGGTACTGAACGGCAGGAAGATGTTCATGGTTACACTGCCCTATTAAAAGTCCTGAACTTTGCAGTTGATTGTGGTCTTCTAATTAATGCTGAAGTACAAATGTACCTTCAAGTGGTGGTAGGGAGTAACCTTGCTTAAAAATACCAAACTGGTTTCCTTTTTGTGCTAACAGATTAAAAGCTCAACCGCGGTTCCAGATTTGAACGTTTCACGTAAACGTTTATTTAAAGAATTGCGCTTATAATCTTAAGAGGTAGCAATTGTTTGTGGTGAAGGGAATTATCTTAACTCGATTGCCGGTGATGAATAAGTTTTCTTTCAAACCGTGAAAATTTGAGGAATTGTAGTGGATGGTTGTATGTGGAGTCCTTTTGCCCACCCCAAAAATGGTTACCCAGGGGTTGAATGAGGAGTAGGTTAATTTCAAACATGAGTGTCCCCCTACTGCACATAATTTTGTGGACAGATGGTGTCATGGGAGTACATCTGCATCCCCATAAGTGGAGATGTAAAATTTCCCCTAAGGCAAATATCAATCAGCGAAGTTAATTAAACCCTCAAAAGTGGCTGTGAGTGTGATCACTTCGGACCAGGACCACAGGGGTTGAGGAGAGAGCAGTGGGCCTGTCTTACTAGAAATGAGTACTAGACGTAAATGCGAATGTTCAGGCCGCCTTTATATTCAATCATAATATTCTAAAGTCCGGTAACTCATGTGTGTGCGCGCTTAGTGGTCCTCTGGAAACAATAACTGCCAGAGGCGCACAAGTGCCAATTCCGAGACTGGTCCACAAACATTTAACCTAAAGTCGAAAGGATTGCGGAACTGTCTTGTCGTATATAATCAGTTGTGAAATAATTCCACAAATTAAAAATAACCAACTCTTGTTTCGGTAGCTTCATAATATGCATTGGATCACTCCACTGTAAAGTGGTTTTGGTCAAGGGGACCTACCACCCGGCGGGAGTACAATGGCGAAAACACAAGTGTCAGCGTAATTGAAAGTTTTATTGTTAAACATACGATCAAAACACGAAAATGAGCGCCTTTTGTGGCTTGGAACATTAAATGATCTAGAAAATAATTTCGATTAAATTAATTTCTATAAAAGGACTGTTCAGTGTGTGCCAAAAGCTGACTATCCATCCTCCACCCGGCTGCTACTAATCAGGCCAAATTAGTAGACCAATAGGATGTTGGATTGTGGGAGAGGATTCCAAATGCCCTGGGATCACGTGGAAAACGAAGGAGAGGAAGCGCATTCCTGTGTCCTGTGACCATGCCTGTCCTTGAATGAGTTCCATCGGAAGTCGTAAGAGCAAATGCGAAATAAAGCAGTCCTAATTGCATTAAGAGTAGGGAATAAATTTGACAACTACCCTTTTTAGGCTTGAGTTCAAAATAGTAATATGCATCTGGAAGTAGCCAACAAATGGTGCAAATTATAATTTGGAAATACGGAAGAATCACTGAAACCAGCAGAAGGCACACAACAAATTTACTGGAAATTCCACGCCACATCCATCACGAGATTTTGATTTCGCTAAGTTAGAAATTAATAGCCTTAATTCTTTGGTTTAAAACACCACTATAAAGAACTATCGAATCGAAAATTTCCAACAATGGCAATATTGCAAAAATGGACATATTAACGCATTAAGGAATGCCAGTCCGTCGTCAAAACCTGCACAAGCGGCTTCAAACGGAATAAA
>MIEF01005606.1:361-34460 GCA_001870725.1 Taenia solium | reverse complement strand
TTCATGATCTCTTTGATCATTAGGGTAATATTTGGGCCGTTTAGAAGTAAGCATTTTTCGATCGGAGAGGAAGTCAACTTCTTGCTATCATATCATCAATTTCACTTCCTCGCATCGTCGCAGCACTCCACGGTGGGGTTTCGTCGTGTCAGCTTCCGACACTTCAAGCACCATCGTCGGTTTCAAGCTCATTTTGAAGAGGCGCACACAGGCAAGTACTTTCAAATGTCCCTTTACGCGATTTTCACTCGTTTAATCTTCAGATTTCGAGGGTCATGATGCTGCATTTTATTCATGCACACAATTCTACATACCTAACTTAGCTAGTCGCTATATGATAAAGCGAAATGAGGGCGGCGTTTGAAAGTAATACTGCTTAAAATGAGAGGCCGGTGATCATCAAGTGCCCAGTCTCAACGTAAGTTGCCTTGAACTTCGTTCTGAATGCTTCGCGATGGTGTCAATCATGTTCCCTCGGATATTTCCTGACTGGGAAACTCTAAGAGATTTTAGCAGATGCAACATTTACACTGCTCTAAGTGCATATATGGTTGCTTAGGCCTATGTTCCCTCGGATATTTCCACTGCTCTAAGTGCATATATGGTTGCTTAGGCCTATCGTGATTGAATGATTGAATAACCTATGGTAATGGGAATTATAATGTTTGAAATGTTTGATTGTGGTGTGAAGCCAACTTACAAAGCAGTTAATGCTGGAATGGAATCAAGACATCTCTTATGCTATCAAATGGGAAAATAATGTTCTTAAATAGGAGCCACTGCACAACATCTCTGACGGTTGTTGTGTAAGCGACCACTTTGAATCTGGCACGTGTGAATCGAATGATAGCACGTGTCGCGTGGTGTCTCGTAAAGCTATCTGGTGTTGGCTTCAGAGACAGCATTCCTCGTAGGTGAATTGCTGGGGGCATGCATCACTTGCCCTTGTGCTCTTCTTCCTTGGCCAAATTCCGAACCTCATAGTACAAGCAAACTACGCGGAACGGAATGAGAGGGATCACGCATACTACTGTGTTTTGAATTAAATGCACTGCCTTGAAGGGACTGCTTGTCGTCAGCTTCTAACTCCTAAAGTTTTCTTATGGAAGGACATATTTTGGGAATTTACAGACAGTAAGGGCAAATGGAGGTAGAAACTGATTTAAGAAATTGGCAACTCATTCCTAACGATCGCTATGGAGCTGACAATGGGGCAACTCAGGCCGATTGTTGTTTTTGAACCAGGAACACAGTGGCAGTGGTTGCATCTATCCGGTGAAGAGGAAGCAAGACGCTTGTGCATCCGCACAGTGGTGTGGCACTGCTTTCCTTATTTCCCCTCCTCCTTCTTCCATACGTTTCTGAATTCATTCATTTTCTCATTCACCTGGCCATTTACTCGAGAGAAGCCTGTAGGATTCGACTTTGTGGAAGGAATATGGATTTCTATCAAACGGCACACTCGAAGACGCAACCCATTGTTTTACCGAGGTAAGTGAAATAGACTAGGATAGCAGTTGTGGCAATGTTGGAACAAGGCGTGCTACCGAGGTGAAGGGGAAGGAGAATAGGATGGAGCAGGGGTTGAGAAGAAGATGGTGGCATAATTCACTGTTACTTTTTTCCGTTTCTCCTTCTTTTGGCCCGTAGACTTATTCGAAACAACAGAATGGGTGATTGGGGGAGGGTCACAGAGAGATTGAGAGGGAGGCGGTGGAGTTGGAGGTGGAAGATGGGAAGTAGGTCGAGGGTGAGTAGATGGCCGAGTGGGACTGAGGAACTGACGGAGTAGTGGATAGTGGGAACGACGATAAGGTGGAGAAGCAAGATGAATGGTAGGAAACGATGAAATGCATAAGTGAGTATGTTTGATGCTCACTTGAGCGATCAACCTCTTCGATCTCTCCTTCTCCCTCTCTCCCTTCCTCTTCTTCGTGCACTGTCGGTATCACATTACTCATTCACTGATTCAGTACCTCTAATGAATAATTTGGTCGACGCAGTTGGCGACTTAATATTGTGAGAGAAGGAGGAGGCGATGGAGGCTGCAGTGATGGCAACCGACTAAGAATGGCAGTTGGAAGAAGACTTCTGCTTGTGCGTGACACCTTAATCGCGGAATTGCGTGGTTAGTGGGTAAGAAATGAGGTAGATAGGAATTCAGGTGGGTAGGTGATCTGGTGAAGAGGCAAAAATAACTTTAAGGAAAGCAAAACCACGTCGGCGATTCAGTCCAGATGACCAGTCAAACTATTGTTGTGAGTTTGGTTTATGCCTGCTAACGTCAGCTTCTTAAGATGAGAATCGACCCACCTGTGAAGATGATCGAATGAGGAAGAGGAGGAAGATGGGGAAGAGGCCAATCAAGTGGATAGCACTGGCACCCATTTGATTGGATACAATGGGTTCGAATTAGGCATCTAACCTGTTGACAATCGAAGATGCGCAGAAATGGGTGGTAGGGAAGTTGAGAAGGAGAAATCCAAAGTGAGTGGCGGGTTGTTTCTTACGTGAAATCGTGGATGAAAGGGCAGATGTTGTTAGAAGGAAGGAATGAATAATCGTGTAGTGAAGCGTGAAGGAACGTGAAGTAAATGAAGGGATGAGTTGGCGAATGCAGTCGAGACAATTGGAAGAACAACATGCAGATGGGCCAGAAGTGGGTGAAAGGGTAAGGTATGGATGGGAGCCCAACAAGGGAGAGGTGAATATGGTTAAGTCAACTTTGACCTGAAAAGCATGCTCACGAATGCTAGAACCAGAAGTAGTGCTTTGTGAGCATTGGTAAGAGTAGGTGCGAAAGGGAGGAATGAAATAATGGAATAAGTAAAGCTAAACAAGTGGGCTAAACGCGCGCACACGCACAAAAGAATGAACAGGCATGAAAAGGATGCCGATCAATTGTTTTAAGAAGGGGTGCTTCAGGGTTGATGGGTAAATGGGGAGGTGGATACATGGTTGCAGGATGGATGGATGGATGGATGGATGGATAAAAGGATGGATGCAGGATGGACGAATGGTCACTTGGATGGCTAGGTGGTTGTACTAAAATTGTGCTGAAATTGTGCTGAATTTCCCAATTGCTATAAAGAACACATGCAATAACAGGAACGACATGCGCTACTCTGCAACTGGGATGACAGATTTAATAGCAAAATCTAATTCTATACTCTCACGCTATTTCCTAGCTCAAATTCCAAACAGTCGGTCTTGTACAAGAGAAGTGATTGGCAATTGTCCGTTTTCATAGCTCACAGTTAACGTCGTTCCGCGAACGGTTGCTACTCCACTGCATCGCAACATTAAATAAGGCGGCATATAACTTGCCTATGAATTTAACACATTTGCATGATATGCATACAAACTGAGTCACTTGAATGTAGGAGTCAACACTATGAGGGGAAATGTCAAAGCCTGCAATAACCAACCTGCAAATCTTGCAAGATTTCAGATAGCGTGCTCGCTCTCGAGGCATCCTGCATCGGGCAGACAGGCGCATACAAGTGGCCCAGTGCAGCATGGAAAAACGTCTCATTGTTGGTCGGCATCAGTGAGCGCACGTAGCGCACAGCTGCAGCAGCGCTGAGTGAAGTTGAAGTGCACCAAGTCGGGAGAGCAGACGGGGTCGATGTTGAGAGTGTAGATTGTGAGAAGTTTTTGCTTACTTGAAGCTTCCTCAGTTCAACTCTGTAAACTTCGAAGGGTGTTAAGATGATTAAGATAGCGACTAAAGACATCACTATGTGTTGGAGATGTCTCTAGCGAGCAGCTAGTGTTAACGCCCCTATTTAATGCGCAAAAGTAGCATGAGGTGATCGCATAAAAGGAGTTGGAGGCTTTTAACAGCAATAATCTTTGCACCAATTTATAAAGACAAGGCATTGGCCAATTCTTCGCCTGTTTAAGTGGGAGCAGTTTAGTTAATGTTTGTGCATGCAACACCTTGTTCTCCTTATTGAATTAAATCCTTTTCATATTATCATAATGCAGCCGCCTCAGGGCCTCGGATGCGATTTGGCCACAATCAGCTATAATGATGAAGGCAACAGCAATGATTCAGCGGCGATTTGATGGTTACCTCCTTCGAAAGTCACAAATTTGATGGTTGCTTAGGAGAAAATGCGTGTATAATTCAAGTGAAGGTTAAAATAATGAACCAAGTTCATTCTAATTGCAGCCTTCTTCTTTATGAAATTATCTTTGTTGTTGGGTTAATAGTTTTTGGTTTTAAGGTTACCTGTCAGCTGTTGAGAATCACGTTGGAGTTGTTTGCTTATTAAATTCCAACTGGTTTTCCGCCTGAGAACTGTGTCAAATGTCAGCTCCACAGACCCGCCAGATACTGATGGAAGTCTGCATCACATCGAAGTGAATATTAGTGCAGATCCATTGCAAACTGTAGAAAGTATTCCTTAACGGTTGAAGTATTGAGTGTTTAAGCGTTTGAAGCTAGGCTTGCACGCAAATCATGGTCCTTGTGGTCTTTTGCGCCCTACCGCACACTATTCTAAGGACCGCATTACAGGTATGAAAGGAGTTGCCTATGCGATAAGGGACCCAATCACATTTAGCTGGTTCAAGTGGCACTTCTTGGTCGGGGAAAAGCGGGCTACACCATGGCAACAGGCCATGGCATAGAAGTCATTTTAGCGCGCCACACCGCACATTTTAGGCAATGCTGATGGTAGACCCGTGCCTTCTCTGTCATTGTCAAACAGTGCTATCTTAATAGCAGTGCCGTCTTTAGTAGTGGCAGCTACCTTATATGGGCCTTCAGGCCGACGATAGGTAGCTGGTGCATCGAAGACGGTTACCCATGCATTCATTCATACCTCTACTGCTACTTAAGTTGTCAACTTAAAAACAGAGATATTACCTGTTTTAAAAGGTTAGATAACTCTGGAGCCAGAACCAGCCTTTCCTTGAACTGTTGATGCAGAAAATGAAGGAAAACAAGATGTAAAAATATCCTCAGCCAGCCGTTACGATGCTGCTCACACTCGAATGGAGATCAAGTGAGACTAAAACCTCTGTTTTTATTGTGGAGGTCTAAACCTCCTTTTCATCGTAACCAACTATGCCTGTGTTAAAGAAGACTAGTGTTTATGTAGAGGAGGGCTGGAAGGCAAAATCAGAACTGTTTCCATCAGCTCACAACACGTTTCTCTTCAGATTTGCCATGTTTTCCAAAATTAGCAATGGAACAGGCTACACACAAAATAACGCTTCCATAACACTATTGCAGTACACTTTTCTAGATAAACAGTCCCGTGTTTTGATTTAACTCATACATTTGCCATATTTACCTGCCTTCCCAATTATCATTCTATGCGCTAAAATGTTTTAAATGAAGATTGAACTTGTCCATACTAATAAGACAGCCAAGCTAGGATACTCATTTGGTCATTCCAATGAAAGACAGCGGATCCTGGACTGTAGAACACATAGCACTCTGATTTTCAACCAAAAGAAGACGTAGGACACTATTCTCTTCCTAATATAACGCTCTAACCTGACACGTAAAAATCCAACTTGAGATTGGATGGCGAAATCATTTGTTTTCACTTCGCCACAAGTAACATCAATGAACTCACAACATGGATAAGCAGGTGTGGGACACTGAATGCCGACATAAGTACTCCATTTGGATCTCCTTTACTTTTCCGCATTTTATCAAATTCAGCTCCAATCTTTCATTTCTGATGCCTACATATTCAACCTGGGATTAAATGTTGATAGCATTTGCTTTACTTCGTCACATTTGAGACCAAGGAACTCTCAACATAGACAAGCGGAACTGCTCGAATCTCATATTTGAGGCTAAAGCATGGCAAAGCGGTACATGTCAACTCGTTCACTAGTGATTTTTGGCACAAGGAGAACGAAGGGAGAAGGAGGGAGAAGGTATTGTTTTACATGTTGTGAATGGGTTAACGGATACTTGGTAAGAGCAAGGGAAGGAACTGGGGTAGGAAGCCCTAGGCTCCGCGTATGGAGGTCCCATTTAGCCATGCTGGACTGATATGTCCGCAAGAAAAGAAAACATAAGGACAAGCAGAACGACGTGCAGAAGAAGAGCTAGTTTGGGGAATAAAGTAGTGGACATTCGGCAAGGCGACAAAAATAATTGACGAAAAAATTCTTGGGGATATAATAATAGTTTATGACAAATTGAAATTGTAGAAACTATGAACTTAAAAACATGCATACATAACTATAGCAAAGACCATAGCTACATGTTTAATTAGATTTCCTTTCGAAATTCCTCAACTTCGACACATTGGAGTTAATTCAACACAGTTGTCCATTAGCCTACGTTTCCATTTTGCCTACCCTCTCCATTTTACCCCTTTACACTTCGCCACCCTTAAAATTAATCAGCTAACAATGTGAACCGTCACACACGCAACATTTCATGCTGCCATCAACTCCCCGTTTCACTTGCTTTCACTTCGTTTCACTGGAGTCAATTGAACTCACTTCATCCATTGTCAAACGTGCAACATTTCATGCTGCTGTTTTTGGCAAATTGCAATGCCTAACTCGTTTTAGAATAGAGAAGCGCTTCAACGAATTTTACGATCCATCATCACTCATCATCTGGAATGGTCCTTCAATCTTACAGTCAAGCCTTTTGTCACCACCTATCCCACCTTTGCCAATTGTTAGTTAACCTCTTTTGCGAGAAGTTTTTCTTCCGGCGTTGAAAACAAGATTGTTCATAATTGCAATGCAAAAGTGCTGAAATGGCATTACGTCCTACAGAAATTTCTTGGGGGCCCAAACAATAAACAAACAGCTGCGCATTAAATTTGAGTTATTTTGCTTGCGGCAGGCGTGTGCAACGAGAATAACCACAAACCACATGAGCATTCTTGAGAAGCCAACAATGTTGCACAATAGTTCAGTGCCTTTTAATGCGTCTTTTTAAATGACTCCCGAGAGTGCGAAAACTGTTAAACCGATTAATGTGCGATTCGTACTATGCCCCGTCAGCGATTTATCACTCTTATTAGTGGCTTCATTTGATTACGCTGTGACAAAGACGGTTTGAAGAGTAGTTGGATTAATGTTGTTTGCGAATATATTCCATTAGTGCAGGTCTCTAAGTCATACCTATCATCAGCCGCACCCATTCGATTATGACGCAGGCAACTGTGATCTTAGCTGTGCCAATCACACAGGACGTGACTGCAACTTCTAGATCTGCATACAAGCAATTGAGTCTGTACATAGATCTGATCTTATCGCCAGTTCTCAACCCATATTCTAATGGCTAACGCAAAGCCTTACAGGGATACGTTAGGGAGGTCAGGCGCAGCGGGAAGATGAGAGACCGTATCGACAAATATGGAGGTGGTTAGAATTTATTTAGTGGGTTGATGTACTTTTTGGTGAAAAGGAGCCTTCAGTGTACAAATGATTTACTTTAGGGCAAGTAGATTTTGGTGAAAAGGAGCCTTCAGTGTACAAATGACTTACTTTAGGGCAAGTAGACGTACGACATTAGTTGCAGCATTCTTCCACCCATTCAATGTGGCAATGTTACATGATTTTTTCATTCGACGCAAGGATTTGTTATGGCTCATAAAAGACAGTTCCTGACCCTCATTCCGCATCTCATGCACAGTGCTTTTAATCAAAGTGCGAAATCGGCCTAATAAATCTGGTCCTTACTGTTTTAATTCTTTGGATAGGATCCGCTAAAGAATCTACTGTAGCCAGCAGCACTTGGCTCTAATCCAGAAATAATCGACGGAATAATGACTGCGCATTTTATAAAAAGAATTGCATTTGATTTCCAGTTAAGGGCGCTACTTTCACGGTCTTAGCCCTATGCAAAATCCACATGCATCTTTTTGTTTCCACTCTCGACAAAATTAAGTGCTGGACACGAATGGAGGGTAGACCAATCAGAAGGCTCAAGGACACCTTTAATAACCACAAACATTGGGTTATTTGAGACGCCAACTCATAACTCCTATTTCATGCACATGGTTTGTAGATTGGCAAACACTTTTCTATTTGCTGACGCAAATGCTACGGTGCAGGTGTGTGCATAACGAAATGCAGTCTTCTGAAGAGCCCAGTGTAATAAATCGTCCTTCTTGACAAAATTTTCTCGTCTTTTATGGGAAAGCTACATTCGTTGCTATCTCTTCAATTGAGCAAATTGTAATAAATCGTCCTTCTTGACAAAATTTTCTCGTCTTTTATGGGAAAGCTACATTCGTTGCTATCTCTTCAATTGAGCAAATAACGAAGAAGCGGAGAGTCGTAGAGCAAAGAACTTTAACCACATACCCGCACTGCTCAAAATTTTGACCGAATATGCGACAACTGCTCCTCTATAATTTTAATCACATGAAATGCTGAGGACAGATCCAGGAGGTCCTCCTGCTCACTCCTTGAATTTATCTTTGGCTCCTTCGCAAAGACTCGCACACCTTGCCTTCCTCACCGTTCAAATGTGTGTATGGGCATGCAGAATGTGTTTCGCGTCGTTCGCGAGCTTCCTCTTACTCATTATACACTTGATTCGCGACCACCATGGTGGGTACCAGTCATTTTTACATATGCTGTTCCATGTGCATGCAATTCCGCCCATATAAACACGTACATAATTAATGGTATTTATTTGTGCACAGATCTTTATGTTCGTGCATATTCATTTTGAGTTAAGTTAGCAATAAAAAATCAGGTGGAATAGCCCTTATTTTAAACCAAACGTTAAAAAGTCGTACCCAAGTGGCTAAATCAAAAAGTCGCGATAAAATTTTGGCATTTTCTTTCGCATGCGTTTAATGTTTTGCAGCATTTTTGGATCTGCATTGTCCGATTTGCTTAATGCCTCAAGGAACATTTGGGTTGCTCTTGTGGCATCAAAAAAGTAAGGCGAGTTGGAACATCTCTCAATACTTCTCCTTTTATGCCCTTTTGTGTGGCAAATGGACTTTGTTTTAAACCTTAAAACAGTCTGGGGTCACAACTGTTGCTACCTGTGCTTCGCTCCTTTCTCAAACTTCGCTTTTCTTCTCATTCATTTCTGCGGGTCACATTTTCGTGAGTGTGCGCCTGTCGTTCTTTCAATCTGTTTCACAGCCATTGATTTGGATTCCTTGTAACACTCGTCTAAATGTATGCGCTTTTGCAATCCCCTAGTCGAAGTAACGGAGGATTTTGAAGTGCGCATTCGTTGCATAGAGTGCTTCTCAGAACACCCGACATGGAATGCGATGTTCGACCATATGTGTTCACAGCATTACTGTAGGTATTCCTTTGCTTCTCAGGCATATTTCATAACAAAAGCTTATTGCAACACTTTGGTGTCCTCTGTTTTGTAGACATTTGGTGTAGGATATTTGGGTAGGTTGCAAGCAAACGCTACAAAGTGTGCGAAAATCGTAAGTGTTCTGTGATACTTGCGTTAACTTCTTGGCTTATAAATGGCGACCTAGTACGGTGGGAGCATTTAATGCGTAGAGATATGCATATGTAACTCACGAAAGCTCCGTTGTAGGGTAGTCTGACTGTGTATAATCAAATGAGCGTTGCTTGGTGAATATGCTAAGAGAAACATCGTATCGCATCAATAGCTTAAGTAGGTTGGAAGATGGTAGAGTGCATCGCATAACCACCAACTGAGACCTTATCGTCAACCTCTTTGTTTGCGTTTTAGGGCTATTGATCGAATTGTCATAACTTACCTTCCCTAGACGTCTACTCATTCGCTTTACTAGAAGACATGCGCCCAATATAAGGCAAAATTTTTGCACTCACTGCTGTTGTGTTTTCATCCTGGTCATTGTTACACTCAAGATTGGGTTCTCAGCACAACAATAGGTGAGTGGGACCAAAATGCGGAAATACGCAGTTGGCTGAAATCAAAGTTGCCATTTTTGAGGTTGCACAATGCAACGTGGCACTAGCAATTCATCGCTACCCAATAGAATCTGACATAAAGATGCACATGGTTTCACTACGGACATTAAGACAGTCGATTTATTCTATAGTTTTCACTGCGGCCCTAGCCAATAACAGCTACACAAGCAATGAATAGGCACTGAGTCAGGTGCACTTTTGTGTGTTAGGGATTATTAAGAAATCAGAAGAGAATGAGGACGCGACACACGCAAGAAGCAGTTATCGAGTGGAAGTAGGATCCACGAAGTGAGTCAATTGAGGGACGTCCCATTAGCGAATACCATTCAAATGGGACTAACTGCAGCATTGTAGGCTTTGCAATAGATTGGTTCGTTTCATAACTATCAATTGCAGCCTACCTCTATTGGCCATTACCATGTCAGCAAGTGTTCTTCGTTGCTTACTCGCTACTAGCTATGCATAAGTAGAAGCGGTGGCTAGAAAGAACTAAGCAAAAGACTCAGTAACCTTCCGGGGACTTTTGTGGCATAAAATCATTCAAGTCTATACCTAATTAAGTCTTCAATAGAATACAATAGGCCGCAATGGCTTTTTTGAAACTCTATGGCCTATAGCTTTAACCAATCACACAAGAAGATCAAGCAAGCGCGGTTTGGACGTACCTTAATGAATGCTCTTCGCAAAGGCCTTTAGCGTCCCTTTCATGGGTCAAGAGTCACAAGGTTATGGCTAAGTTATTACAGTGCAGGGAGTAGCATCGTTCACATGTCAGTCCTAATATTGTTGTAGATTTTTTCCCTCTTGTCGTATTAATGCAATTCACTAATATTCCTATTGACCAAAAGATTTGATCGCAATTTGTTTCAGCTTTCTGTGGCTTCTGTAGAACGAGATTAATGCAAAGCATGACCTTTTTGGTAAGACAGGCGCAAATGCAAAAACTGGACCTAAAATTAAAAAAATTATTGCCTTCTAGCCCGTTCTTTTCTGTTGCGTTAGCATTTTCTATTTGAAGGTAAGGCTTTGTAGGTAGTAGGTGCGAAAATGCTCATTTTCACGTAGCTTTGGTGGCACGTCGAAAAGATGCTCAACTTAACGAAAGAACGTATGAAAACAATAATTGTACTCATGTGATTTAAGATAATTACACTTCATCTGCCTAATTATTAAGGTGAAGCCACGTGCAGATCATGCTTTCCAGCTGCTGCAATACTGCTGATCGCCAAATATGCAAGGCGGATGTGATTTCGCACAGGAATCAGATCACTAATAGGTGCAGATCGTACAAGCCATTGTCTGTCATTGCTTTTTCTCAGCTTTGCGCACCATATCATTCCCCTTCTCCACATTCGCCATGGTGTCCTAAAGGAGTTCTCTAAAAAAATCAAATCAAAGTCCGATGGGCTCAGACGTATCGGCGGCGGAGGCTCAAACAATTGCCTTCAGAGCCGCTCCTAGTTTCCCAAGATGATGAAGGAATTAGAAAAAAGGAATAAACGAAAGGGCAATGTGTCCAACAGAATTTGATTAATCCCCTGGTGAGTCCTTGCCGATTGTAGGAAAGTAATCGAAGATACCGTAGCAAAGTATGTTATAATTTGCGACCTGCCCGCTAGTGAATGCATGGATCATTTGTGGTGGTGCATATTCTATCAACAATCAAGCTTGCTTCTACTTTTCAGCTATTTAATTTATATAAACTGCTCCCCACACAAACATTTCAAACAAAAACCGTAGAATGTGACCGTACAATGTATACAGAAGCGTAGTCTGACTAAAGTCATCGAGGGCCACCAGAGATTACTCCGAGTACTGACTTGGCTTTTGACCCTGCCAAAAAGTTCTTGTTGCGATTCCCAAAGAATGACAAGATTACTTGGGATTGGAACAGGAAGTGCTTCTTTGAGAGGCGAAGTGAATTTGTGCCTAGGTGAGATCTAAATAGATACTTTTAAGCCAGGTGATAAAAACTCGACTGAACTGCATAAAGAGTGTTTCCACAATGAATGTTTGGATGTTTGGAGAGGCGATTAGAATGCCTATAAAGAGACCAAAGTTACTTGTTTTCAAAGAATACAACACATCAAAACAAATTGCACTGCAATTCCATAATGCGCAGCATTACCTCAAGAAACTTTCACACAATCGGGATGGGAATAAATAATTATGGACAAAATGGTGCGCCATTCCTTTTCCAAACACTTAGTGTTCGAATTAAAGGGCGCGTAGTACTAAAAGTAAAATACGTGTAAAGCGTAGCAGTTGCTATTAAGGAGGCGTAACTACTCATTGTTCGATTTAAAGAGCGAGTAGTACTGAAAGTAAAATACATGTAAAGCGTAGCAGTTGCTATTAAGGAGGCGGTGGAGGAGGTATAGGAAACGTGCCCGAACCGGGCACCGAGGCGGAGGTGGAAGGTGGTGAATTGAGGAGATTGTCGACCCTTAGGGCCACATACGGATACGACAGCAGCTCTATGACAGATTTATTCGAAACGGAATGGAACGAATGCTGATTTTCGCTGAAGCAGATGGGCATTAACATTAAATGGTAATGCAATGGTCAAATCAACTACCGCTTTACCTAATTGAGCAAGGGTATAAAAAGGTCTTGTTCACCGCTCATATCTGGTACCATATGTAGAAGTGTCTTGTTCACCGCTCATATCTGGTACCATATAACATGTAGCCTGCCATCTTGCCTCCCTGTCTGCAGGTGACGACACCCGACGTTGCGAAGGTGGTGAGCTCAATATCAAAGGTTCATTTGACTATGCTATACCTCGAGTATCTCACTTACAGTTACTCCTTTAAAGGTTAGCTTTGCCCTACAGACCATGGCAAAACGACTGGGTGCCTAGCGCTCTCAATGTGTTTCTTTTTGTTGGCGGATCAGACACTTGATAAAAGCACTCACTTAGCATTGTCCCAATGATCTGCATTTTAGCCCCAAAAGTTGCATCCGTTACACATTATTTGCGTTTCAGGACACCAATACTTAAGCAGTTGTATTACCGGGAAATGGTTCACGAGCAATTTAGATGACTGTGTTCAGTGACTTACATCATCAAAGCTCACACTGAGCTAGAGCACGAGAATCAGTCATTTTTAGGGAAAATTCAAATCTCTTCCTTCACCTTAGTTTGCCTTTTTTCCCCTTCATTCCCCCTACCACCTATCTCCCGCTCTTTCGCCTTCACACTGACTCCCACACATTCACATTTCACGTCCTCTTAATCCTTCCCGCATTCCTTCCCTCAATCACTCTCGTTGCCATTTTCTCTCCTCCAACCAGATGCTATGCACTGCTGCCATGGCATGCGTGGTAGTTAAGTTGCGACCACTGGTGTCGTGCATTGCCCCGACTTTCGACAGCGATGTTTGTAGGCAACTCCATTTATGCCTACAGTAAGAGAATAGTTGTCTCCATCAACGAGGCCAACTCCGTCAGTTATCAGGTCATTTCGCGGCCATGAATTGCCAGCAGCTTCGTTGGTCCCCACGTCTTCACATGTCTAACTGATGATTGGTACGAAATTGCATTCAGGTCACTTTTGATGATGTATTTATGAGAAAAACATCAATTAAGAATACTTTTTGGGCTCCAAAGATGTTTTGGCACGCAAGACCTTTCCGAACATGATAATGCTTACATCTAATGTAATTTTTTCTAATATTTCCACAATCTATTAATAAAATTTGCCTTATGGGCTCTTCAGCAGCCACCCCTTGCTGAAGCTAAGAATGCATGCCTTGAATTAACATCGACGATTTGATCCTTAGCACTAGATTTTGCGTTCGAAGTCACTAATGAGGCAAGTAGAATCTGATTTCTCTGTTTATACTGGCTAGGATAAAAGAAGCAGTAATGGATGATAAGGCTCGCCTTTCCTTTTGCTTTCATCTATTTCTATAGCGCAGAGTCTTGTGTATTTCAATGTGAGGTGAGTTATCGTAGGTAATCAAAAGGAAGTAAGGCAGAAGAACAACTGTAATTACAATTTCAATAAAGGTGGTGCTTCGCTATGCGATGCCAGACCGCTTATCATGCATTATTATTGCGTTTTGGCCTTTTTCATTCAAAGTGCTGATGAGACGTGAAGTAGCGCTAAACAATGTGGTCAGACGTTTAACTTATCACATGAGCTAGGGCACGCTTAATCAATGCTTCACGGTCAGTTTCGTCTCTCATCGGAGCTTGCATGATTTGGTTCCAGAAAGATTTTTCTCCCAACTGAGTCATCGACTTTAATGGAAAAAGCATGGAGTAAACACAAAACTCTCCAAAAGCTTGTAGTCTAGCAGATGTTATAGCGCTACACAAAAGTCACCCAAACAGCCCATGCCACATGTCCAGAAACTTAAAAGATATTAAGCCGAGACGACAAACAGACTTTGTGGGTTGTGCTTGGTGGGCAAAAGAATGCCTACAGAGGTGTCTTAAAAGCATGTGTTCCTGCAATGCGTCCAGCCTTGGATAATCCGCAATGCATTCTGCACAGCAGAGGCGTGCTTCCGATTCCCCTCTATTTGTACTGAGGTGTGGTGCAAGAAAGTAAAAGTTTGTGTGAAAGGTTAAAGCTATGAGAAAGAAGTAAAGTGCATTTAATTCGCTATGAATTTGAGAGGTATCAGCTTGCAAACACGTCTTCCAACGATGTGATCGAGGCGCAAATTAAGAGGATCGAATTGTGGTGTTGCATTTGAGGCACACTTTGTGACCCAAGACAATTGCTAGAACTTAAAAGAAAACGCTTTTGTTGAGTTTATCAAATATGATTGTATGCAGCAAGATTGATGCAGAGGTTTCGTAGCTGCTCTAAACATTTTGGTGCATTAAAGCCAGCTCGATAATTTGGCAGCGTGTTAACCAAGCCGGACAAATCGCACGCCTCAATGTTGAAAAGTTAAACTATCTTTGCAATGCGATGTTGAAGTCCCATAGGTGGCTGGAACATTGAAGCGACGCAGTGGCTGACAATGACAGAGGTTCTTCTAATTTGACCACTTATTGACCGAGTCACTGGTATTCAGATTGAGACAAGTGCCAGTCCACTTGACGCACTTTAAACATTAGTAGACCAACCTGAATTCTTTATGCATAAATATGCTCGCGAAACAGGTGTGCTAGGTAGTGGATGATGGTCTTTAATAATGTAGAGCAGGAGCTGCATTTGAAGGGTTCCATTTTGGCTGAGAAAAAGGCCTACACCGAGTTCAAACTGAGAAGAAATGTGCCGACGAGACCTGTTTTTTGTCCTTGAATGTGATCAAAACACGGAACCGACGAGACCTGTTTTTTGTCCTTGAATGTGATCAAAACACGGGAGCATATTAAATAGCCAACTCTTTGGGCAATACAGATGTTTGAGTAAAGTTTACTGCGATTAGCTGGCTTTTTTATGATTCTAGCTCTGGGGCACTTTGTCAATTTTATTTATGCCTATTCCAGTAGAGAAAATACTTGACAGAAAAACTCCTTTTTCCAAAATACATTTTGGAAATCTATAATTTCATATGTTTGCAATGGATTCCTATTACCTCATTGTCACTTTGAGTGGAAGGAGTGCTCTACTATATTAATAACCACTGAAACGGAAGGAGGGGGCAATGATTTGTCCTTTTCAGTCAAACACGATCAACAATTGGGTGAAAATATGCGCTGCGAACGCCGACTGCTATGCATCCGTTGATTTTTGCTGGATACTATGATGTCCAGAAGAAACTCAACGTGTCAAAAGCAGATTATGGGCTATTGGCTAGTTGTGACTACCTCTCTGTTGTACCATTTGAATGGGCATAGTGATCAAGCCTGTTCGGATAAACGCTGTTCTTCTTTGACCTCACTACCACAATCTGATTGGTAAGAGTATGGGAGCCACCTGACAGGTCCATCCTGCCAGTGGTCAATGGCGTTCACGCATATCAGCAAAAGATCAAGCAAAAATCGCTGCCAAAGCAAACGCACTAGGTAGGTTTTAGAATCGTTTGGCTGTGAAAAATGACGGTAACAGCACTATGAGCGACAATGTCGATCATTGCCGACCTGGTTTCCTTGAACGCCAACCTTGCATTTGTAGCAAAATTCACACCAGCACTACTTTTCTGGTGCGCATACGTGTCAATAGAATCATTCCGTCTTCCCTTATTTCCGTACGACTTGAATGGTCAGATTACTTTTCGTGAAGATTTGCGCAGGAAGAGTATTGCATTTGCGACACCTTAAGTATGGATGTTAAGGCTACTCACTTGCGGGTGTGCGGCTGCAGGCCTGAGCGTAAGGAGCATTTGCATCCAGTCCGAGTCTAGTTATCGCAGCTTGCAATTGTAGGCAAATCTGCGTAGTAGATGCGCCTCTTTTCGTTTGCAATGCTTTTGGTGCAAAAACATCGATAAGCTGTCATTTCGCATAGGCTTCGAATTCCAATTTAGGCGAACAGCTGACCTACATAGCGATTTAGATGACTACGTTGAAAGTGATTTATCCTGGGCGGGACTCAAAACCGTAATCTTCTGCTCCGAAAACAGGCGCTTGATCTACCAGGCCACTGGGACTCGCTCTTCTCTCGAATAAGATGAACTATGCGTTTGCAAAATTGCAGTCACTGGCTCACTAACTTTAATCGTGGACTTAGTGGTTAAAAGGACATTACTTTCGCTATGCATAGATGAGGTCGCGAACGCAAATTCGATTTAGGCCCAAGATGATTGATGGTGGCCGTTATCTCTCCCCTATTCCTAGCACCGCTCTCATTTTGCATTTGGGGAAGCAAACCCATGTTGTCAATCATTCCTCTCCTTTCTCGACCGTCTCCATTGGTAACAGTGCTCATACATTCGCAAATAGCTTCAACATCTGCTTATTAAGGGTGGTTAAGTTGAAGTCTTCCGCCATTGCCATGGCACAGAAGCAGTCGATGAAGGTATTTAACTGCACATAATTCTGGAGGGGATAGAGGTCTCACCGATTTCATTTATACACCAGAGAAGTGGCATTAACATGAAAGCTTTCGCAATGCAAAGTTGCTGCCCCTGGATTGGTTAGGTCATCTTCTGTGTGCGGATACGTTCCAGACGGTGAGCAGACATACGAACACCGGTATTTTGCGATGGGTTGACATTACATCATTTTAGTCAGAATTGAGGTGAAATTCACACGCTGTTCAAGGGTTGTCTTTCGAAAGTCATACTAGAGGTTGGCTTTTCCTCGCTAGTCATATCAGTCACCGTAGGGCGTAATGCTACCTATCAACTCCCATTCTACAACACTTGGTCCCAAGTTTGACGAGCTGGACCGGGACTTCTGCAAGCAGTTATCACCCCTCAACATTTTATTTTGCTTGCTAAACCCGCGTCCTGGATGGATAGCCACGACTACTCCAGGGTACGAAATTTGCGTTCCATTTGAGGAAGGATGACATGCACAGAGTAGTTGGGGAGGTATCCCGCACATCTTTACCTAAAGGAAAACTTCCATTGAGGCTCGCATTTCATAAAACAGGAGGCGATCCCCTGCACGAGCCATTCAAGAATTAGTTTATCGGTTTAAGTACATCGGGTTAATCTCCCAAAATAGCATGTCCATTTGAATGTCCTTTTATACAAATTACCCTTAAACCTATTGAAGGAGAAGCAAAGTGAGGGGGCAAATCGAGGAAGCCGGTGCAACTCGATAAGATTTGCTTAGGTGTCACTTTAATTTAAGTTTCGTTCAAGGATGTAGTCATTGCTTCTCCGCGCTTAAACTGCATGCAAGTCTGAGGGGAGGTCGAATCATTTCCCTACCTTTCGCACTAAGTGCACTGTAAGCGTCGTTGCAGGCTCTCGCGCATTCATTACTTTTCACCGGAATTAGTTTTTTTTTGGATGCACAATGCATCCTGGGCCGTACAAGACCACCGCATAGCGCCAAAGACGCTTTTAACGCCAGCTGTAAAGTAGAATCTCCTTAATTTACGGTGCCTTTCTCCGTGCGCATACATGTATGCGTATGTATACATGTTTATGTAAAATGCAGCCACAGATATTAAATGTTTGTTTGCGGAGACTTTGTGCCAGATTATTAATGGATATAACATTTTAATCAAATCAGAATATGCCGCAATCTGATTAAGGATGAATTGCACAAATGGTGAACAAATGTAGCGAAGCACAGTCTTGGTGATTCACTCAGCAACATTGCTTCTCCTGCCACCACAACGACTTCAGCATCTCATTTTTACATATTTTGGCATATTTTGGCTAACGTAATTAGATATTGTCCGGTTCGCTCAGTGTGTCGCTGAACCCTTAGGTTGCCCCTGTGGGATCGAAAAGGTGAGAATTTTGTGAGATCTAATTGTCACACATTACCCATATGCGCCAATATTAACAAATGCAATTTCTCTTTAACCTCGAAACAATTGTATGTGTTTCATTCCATTCGCGAATTTCAATCTACTTCTTAGTTTCACTGTAAGTGTGCACATTTGTGAGTAGGCGTATGGTTAATGCAGTATGTGCTCTGCTACTAAGCTATAACTTTGGCGTCCCATGCGAATTCCATCTAAATTTAGGCTCCGTTTTACCGTGTTGCAGTCCAAAGAAAATGCAATTTAATGCTGTTGCGTTAGCAATGCGGGCAGGTTTCTAGCGGGTTTCGAGCTAGCTCTATGCCTACATATCGCAGCTGATGATATGCAAAGAAAAGACTAGATGCTGCGTGAGGTTTGATATTTTTCCGTGTAAAAGGAAGCACACAGGCAGTAATGAGGGACAGATCTAACCCTGCATAAGTAAGCTAACTTTGCTTTGATGATGCGACTATGCAAACATTGCATTTCATCACTTTGCGTTGGGTCGCAGCATTCGCTTGAATAGTTTTGGATAATGCCACAGCAATATCACGTGGTTAACAGATGAACATGTCCACTAACATTAATAAAATCTGTGTACCAAATGCAATTTTGATAAATCTGTCGTTTTGTCTGCATTTAGCAGGCTCCAGCAAGCAAAGATCTCCTTTTTCATGGATATGCATTCGCCGACGAGCTGTTCGAGCAGGATCGCGCACAAAACAGAACCCCTTTTGCAGTTGTGTTTGTTTTCTTCTGTTTATTGCTACTTATGCAGGCAGTCTCTATTTAAATCTAGGAAAAAGATAGACCTGAGTTTTTGGGATGAGGGAGGTTTCCAAGCCAGACTCGGTGTCTAATCCATGTCATTTGTATGATATTGCCTTCATTGCAGTCAGGAAATATCAGGATCAAGTGGTGCTGGAAAAGAGACCGTTTGTTTGCAAAGAGCTCCTACTGCAACACTTTCTTGCTAGACCAGAAGCAATAGGGCGACTTTGAGCAAGTTAATTACTATGAAGACTTCGACATCTGCATGCATATCCCATTGCACAGGTGCCTTGCGCAACTGAAGACAGAGGCCTTACAGCAATCAATGTTGACCATGTGACTACAGTGTGAGCAGATTGCGAGACCATGCGCTGCTCTACTTGAATAACTGTTGACCATGTGACCGCAGTGTGAGCAGATTAAGGGGTTGCTTCTTGCTCTGCATGAATCAATGCTGACCATGCTGCTGCAGTGCCAGTGGACTAAGCGAAGAGATTTTCTCCACAAGAGTCCATAAAGACAAGATTTCGCTTTGCATGAATTGTTATTGCCCAGTGTCTGTAGAGAGAAAGGATCAGGAGTCGAAATCTCGCTCTACAGAAGTCATTATTTCTCACGTGATTGCAGAGTTAATGGACTGTAAGGCCAAATTCTTTCCTACAAGAATCATTATTGACCATGTGCCTGCGGAGGTAGGGGATTGCGAGACGAAGTTCTGCTTTTCCTGCATTAAGGTGGACCATGCGACAGCGCGGTGAGTGGATTGAGGGAACGAATCTTGCTCAACACCAAAAAAGTTTAACACCGTGAATGCATGGTGAGCGGGTTGGAGGACGAAATCTTACTTCACATGAATCTACTTTGCCCATGTAACAGTAGTACGAATAAATTAATGTACCAGATGCTGGCCTCTGCAAATAGATATCTCGAACGTAGATTGTGGACAGCATTCCACATGATTCAATATTTACCATATGACTGCAGTGTGAGCCGATCGAGAGACCAAAATTTGCCCTTCCTAGACCAATATTGCCCATGTTGCGGCAGCACCAGTAAAGCCGATCGAGAGACCAAAATTTGCCCTTCCTAGACCAATATTGCCCATGTTGCGGCAGCACCAGTAAATTGAGCTGTCAACCTTTTTTATCTAAATAAATCTTTCTAATGTGGCTGCAATTTGAGAGGTTTGGGAGAGAGCGTTTAGCTCCATGCGAAGTAGTATTGGTCAGGCAACAGTGGAGTGCTTGTGGCAAGTAGAACTGAGGGACCCAACATCATAGGACTAATGTTCTTTGAAATTGAGCTAGACAAACAGAGACTGCCGGTGCTGGAAAAGCACCAATATTAACACAATTTTATCAAGTCAGCTGCGGTTACACGCACAACTGAATACAGCACCGCAGAAATATGTAGAAAGTCCAATGCGTAAACGAAATCCCTACACCATTCAACGCCAGCAGCAGAATATTATTCCTGAATCATTTAATTTAGTTCTTCGTTGCCATGTTGCTTTCATGTGCTCTGCTTTAGTCCAGGCTATTCCACTTTCTTCCAATGCATCACAAATGAAGTATAAGTACATTTATTAGCCAAACATTATAGAGAGGAAATCAGGCATACACAATCAAAGCAATCAAGCATAGTTTTCCTTTTCCATGTGAATTAAACTAAAAACCGGATTTGATAGTATTGAAACGGTGTGCGCTAATGAATTGAGTGAATAGGAGAAGAAAGTAGCAGAGAGAGAGAGGAGAGGAGAGCATGAGGAGGAGAAAAAGGGGGCGCTGATGGCATAACTTATCCCTATCTGCCACGACTTCCATCTGCTTAGGCCTTCCGTTGTCTCCAAAAGGGTGGGGCGGAAGGTTGGGACTGACGAGGAGTTGAATAGGGAGGTGACAGAAGTAGAGGTCGAACTGAAGACTACTTGTGACAAAAAAACGAAATAGGAGGAGGTAATGATTAAAAGCTGAATTATGGGGACGAAACCGCGAAGGAAGTACACTGACAGGCTATGCATGACTTATGCAAGCATGCCTAACGCTGTTGTAGTATGGACTAATTCAAACCCGACACGTGTAAGTCGATTAGCAGCACGTGTCGTTGCGTGATGCCCCTCAGAGCTGCCTGGTGTGGGCCATGGACTACATCCGTTGTAAGTGGTCGGGAAGAGCAGACATCACTTGCCTCTGTGTTTTTCCACCTTTGCCGAATTCCGTAGATCAAAATGCATGCCAGAAAGACAAAAGAGAATGAGAAGGACAGCGATACCGATGTGCTTTGTATGAGATGCGCGGCCTTGTCTGGAATGCTTGTCCTTAGCTTTTACCTCTGCTGATTCCTTTTTGAAGGGGATTTTGGGACAATGCGACTTATGGATTAAGCAAGGAATTTGGTGACAAATTCCTAATGACTGCTGTTAAACTAGTGAAGGCGCGCCTCTGCTGCTTGTTCCTAATCACATGCCTAAGCCAGTTGTTTCCTTCTGCCAGGATGGACAATGTCTGTGATCGCACCTCTCGGTAGAGAGTAAGCAACATGATTGTTTAGCTGAAATCCACTCAAGAATAGTTGGGTGAGAGGCAAAGTGGAGACAATCACAGAAGGAAAGTAAAGAAATGGATGGAGAAAGTCATCGTCGGATATTTCTACACAGTTTTGTGGCAATGCGTTCCTTATTCGCCCCCGACTATCTTCCACATGCTCCTGATTCCCATCGTTTACCTATCACCTCAGCCATGTGTTCGAGTTCCGGTTGTTACTCCTGTGAGACCTCCTAGTATTCCAAATGCACTTCATGCTCATTCTTTCCTTATGCTTATTAATCGAATCCCCATGCGTGACCATCTCATGTAAGCATTTTGCAGTTGTTGGGTGTACACAGAGTGCATAGTGAGGGTCGCGTCTTAATTAAAGCAGCTGCGGTCATTCACTTTCCCTTCCACAGAAATGGCAAGAATCACACATTCCTGGTAGCTTTGATGGCATTACAAGGTCAGCACTTTAGTTTGTTCTCTAAAATACTTTCCCGTTCATCACTAAATTCATTCTACTGCAACTTCCGATCTAACGCTTTCACTGTGTCATGTTGGCATCAGCACCAAACCATCAACCACAGACAGCTCGGATATCCCCTGGCATCTTAATGAAATTGGCAGCAGACTTTATTCATGCTCTGCGAATAAAACTTGCAGACGTGCACCACAATGTATCACAAGGATGTGTGCAGGAGCAAAATGGAACTAACGCCACTTGGATGTTTTCGATTCCCTTACCATAATTAATGAGGTGCAATTTAACACGCAGATTAATCGTCCTGGAATGGGTGAGGTGATAGCGAAAGGGCAACCCATGCTTCTGATGTCAGGCATTTCACCAAATACTGGATGAAAACCTCCATCTGGCACTGAGATCCATCCATCGACTTAAAAATGCGCTTTGAATACTGGATGAAAACCTCCATCTGGCACTGAGATCCATCCATCGACTTAAAAATGCGCTTTGTCGCATTGTATGTTAGTGACTGCAGTTTCGAAGTGAAACGGACTTCGGTGGATGCAGTAGCGCCACCGACGTGTAGACCAAGCAATAGATCATTTGGAACACATGAAGCAATGTTTCGTACACTATGTGCTCAAGCAGAGTGTCAAGTCTGCAGCTTGTGCGAATAAGGGATGGCGGTTCGACTGAAAACGACAAATCGTCTTCCTCCTCATCGATCTGTGGCACGTAGTTAATGCTGGTTTACCGTTAACTTTCCATTGTTCAATGAACTGCTGCAACAGAGTCTGCCACGAGTCAGCCTGGCACTTCTGTGTACCCTTAGCATACGTGGGAAGAAGTGGAATTTGCGAAGGGATGCTGATGCCATTTGTAGTTGGAATGAACGGTTTCGTTCCCCATTACAGCAGGGGATAATCGCAAAGCAGATGGGGAGATTGCGACGAGATCAACATTGCTGCTAAGAATTGCATGTGAAAACGTTTGACAGCCACTAAATATGAAGGTATCCTGCTGCAATATGTTGGATTGGTTCCAGATGCTCCTGTTGGGAACGTGGTTTCTGGCCGTAGAAAGGAGCATTGTGTGGAAGATTTGAATTCATGCCCATCTCCACTTCATACCATCAGTATGTGTGAGTAGGCAAACGTTGGACGGAGGTGTGCTGGTCTTGGAGAACATGGCTTAGATGGATGGATAGATAGAAGTGGGACTAGAGGAGCGAAGTATTTGGTGGGGTTAGGTTGTGGACACCTAAGGAGATTGGAATGGTGGAGGCTAGATGACTGTTGAAGAGCTGAGGCAGATTGGTAGAGAAGCAGGTTGCTAAGTGATGTGAGATGAATAGCTGGTGAGGAATTGCGACTGCATTGTGAAGAATCGGTCTCTGTGTTGGTGGTTGCTGAAAGCCCGGTATATCACTGAGGTACACAAATGGAGTTGATGAACGGAGGGAAAGTGGTATGGTGGAAATTGGATATGGGAAGTAGACGCAGCCAAATTGAGAGGGAGGTAGGATAAGGGTTGATGAGAACTGAATGCTTGCGTGGATGCTTGAGCTAAAATCTTGAAAACGCAGCCGTGGATACACTGGGAACAGGCAAAGCACAAAGGATTGAGGTGGGCATGGGGATGGTCAGGTTGTGAGGCAACATACAGTACATTCAGTACGCTCAGAAAAGCCTAGCTTGGTATGAGTAGAGCAGAATAAGTTCACCTTTTAACAGGAACAACTTAGTGCTGAGTCAAAATCGGACGGAAGGTTTTGCGAGCCCCCAAATGGGGCACTAAAGAAGGCGCAGAGAGGTGAAATGACTCTGCACTGGTTCAAAGTCAGTTTGGCGAAGCAAGTTCTGCTTTTCCTCTCCTCCAACCAATTGACGCCTTCAATTAGGCTCGAAAACGAGAAGAATCCAAAATTAAAGCAATGCAATAAAGTGTTGAGTACCAGCCTAAGAGAAATGATGAAATGGTGCCAAAGAAATGCAGAAGTGCTTTGAGCTCGAAACCAGTTAAAAAGCCCGCTTTGGAGCTGCTTGCGCCACCTGGATAATGATGTCGATGGGGTAAACACGCCATTGCTCCTTCACCTCTCCATTAGCTCAATAGAACCCAAACAGACATACGGTTGGATGTCACTGAAGCAATAATAAAGTAGCAATGCAATGAAACTGCTCGATCTTGTCCTTGGTTAAATGGCTCTGTTTGTGGGTCAGTGTTCTTACTACTTGCGATGGCCATTCAAGAAGGCCTGCACGCTTCCACTTCCTCGAGACTGCTTCCAAACGGAACGATGCTCCAGTTCCGATGGAAATGCTCTGCTCAGAGGTTCTTATTAGTGCTGCGGTCAAGTATCTTCTCACTTGCATGCAGATTTGATGACTGGTTTGGTGGTATCATGTGTGCTTTACGTTACCACCAAATCCTGCCAGCATTGCAGACGCTCAGTCTCCGTGGCCTCAAAATTGGGGCTCTTTCTGATAAAACCCTGCAGCTTTTAGCTAAGAGGTGACAGTTCAACCTATCAGCATTGCTGCGAGGCACGAGGTTGAAAGTCCCACTTCATTTCGCTCTCTAAGATGCAAAGAGGGAAACGTGGCGCTAAATATAACTGACTTAAGGAAAATAAATCGCTGTCTTTAGGACTCGAGCGTAATTCGTTCAGTTACAATCAAAGGCTTGATGGCACACGCTGCTGCAGAAGTCAAGAAGTTGGAGATGGTTGGTGCTACTGTCCCATTCGTCCCATATTTTGCAAGAAGGACACTGGTAACTGCTCTGAATACTTTGTTTGAAATTTTAAAATGCACCATCTTCTGCGGTATTGGTTCAAGTAACAAGCATCAGCTATCTAGGCCTGTTATTGTAAGGTTTCTTTGGTTTGCATAGCATTACGTTGCGAATTAATTGCGTGGGTGGCCGAACGATGGAAATAAACACTGATTCCGTGCACCCACCCCCATTCGAAATTAAGCATTGAGGCTGAATGATAAACAGACCTATCGAGATGCCTATAAATTGCCGCGTAATGGGTGCACAAGGCATTCCTCCCACGATCAGCATCAACTCTGCATTCGCACAGCATGCATTCATTACCGACTCTAATCTGTTTGTTTCTTCTCCTCGCATCTGCACCACACCCCGACTTTACCGCGGCTTCGCCGATTGGCGAGGCTGCGCTGAGGCCGAAGGTGGACCACTCCGACTTGCCAGATCTTCCAGCGGGTGAAGACGTAGCCGAGGGTGCGGTTGAGAATGAGGCGTTCAATGAACTCGATGAAGGTGATGTGAGCGAGGATGTCCTCATGCCGGCTAGGTTTCGTCGTCTTCCAGCGTATTATAACTGTGTCTATGATCGCAATTCCAAAAGTCTTCGATGCTTGGCGAGCCCACAAACTATTTTTCTTCGTCACTGACCACTTTTCCTCACTTGGTTTCTTACAAACTTATTTTGTAGAATGGTTGAATGGATCTGCTCTGCTTCATCTTTTGTCGTGTAATCCTGTGAAAAGCCGCAGCTCTAGCATTTGTATTTCTCTCACCACTGTAACAGGAGCATCTCCTTCCAAAAAAACCTCTTTGATATGCATTTAATCTTGAATCGCTACATGTTTTGAGTCCATGGTTTCATAAAGAGGAATAGTGAATCTTGAAGTTAGGAAGAAACTGCTGCGATGTGCACTTGAGCATTGAATGAATGAGAGAGGAGGAAGGGTATAGGGGATTCATCAATGCTTGTCTAGAGCACGAATAGTACAAGGACTTTGTTGCTCTGATGAAATAAACCGCAGAAATTGCAACATAAATCACCGCCTACTCGTAAAACATAATGGAAGCAGGACTGAATGTCATGTTTCCACTCAATGGCTTCATGGGAATGTGTGCATTCTGCCTGGCCTAAGCACTAGCTTCGCAACGCATTACAAATGCAAGGGACAAAAGCGTGTGTAAATTAACAAGGAAGGACATTCAATAGGCATATTTGATTGCAATGTAAGCGCTGGCTTGGAGCAGAACTGCACTGACACTGACACAATGCTAAGGCCCTTGTCACGATATCCATCAGATGACAGACCACTAATAAGCTGGAATTCGAACCATTTAAATGCATCGTAAACAGTGCAGCGCGGTATTTTAAAAATGAACATAATCGGAATGTCATGTTTGCAGATGGGGGGAGGGGTGAGAGTCTTAAAAGACTTCGAAGTTGCATACGTTTTCCTCAAAGAAATCTAGCAAATGGCCATCTAAAATGTAGACCTAGTTAGCATGAAAATACCTTCTCTTGTCTCACTTTCCTTGGGCACACCTGACACCTCGACCCACCCTAAACACCGGTCTCATCGTCGTTCACGAGGGGAGGGTGTCTGCATTTTTAGCTTCTATGCCAACTCGACGTCCTCTGCGATAGCGTTAAGGACAGGCCAGAGGCGGTAGTGATCGCCTTCTCCAAGCGTGTAGGCAGACTAGTCGTCTAGCGAGTGCGTCAATTAGAGGCAACAACTGCGTGCCTGAGACCAAAAGTTCATGTGAAAAATGCTTTGGGAATTTAAAACCAACTAGCTGAAGTTCTAAAGAGAGACAGAAGCAATCTGTTGCCTTGATAAACTAAATTGCAGAAACTGGGTTATGACACAACTGTTAACCTCAAGTGCTTGAGAGGTCAACAATTAAAGATGAATGGTGGGCCAGTGAGGTCTTTTGGAAAAAAAGGAGATGAATTGTCACATTGGTAATGTAAAGCTTCGAAGCTGAATCGAAATTGTTGTTCGAATCCACCACTGCCAGCCATGCCGAGCATTCCATTTAATGGTGTTTTGCACTTGAATAACTAACATCCATCGGTGGTCTTGCAAGAATTCAGTCCATCTTGTTTGAAAGCGAAGAATTGCCCATGTGAGTGACATTGGATGGAATGCAACCCCATTTCCTCAAGATTTACAAGCTTCATCTCTTAATTCGTAGCAATACGATGCATGGCGAAGGAACATCACGGCATTTTGGGCATAGATAATTTATGGTTAAATTATTTCTTCAAAATGTTGACAGAGAATCGTTCGAAAACGCTTAGTAGTTTTAGCGGCCCAGAATCTACCAAACTGTCATTTGCATTGCTTACGTCAGCATTGCAAACCACTTGTGCCCTCTCAAAACCGTCATTGGGGATTACTTCCCGACAAAATCCAATAAAAAGTGATACCGATGATTGTGAAACTATAGGTCACATTTTGGGTCACGACTTCTCCGTACATACACCAGGCAACCAAACAGACTTGCATTAGTTCAAGGACATATCCATTTTGGTATCTTGGCAAGAATAGCTTGGCAGTAAAATGAATAAACCAACTATCTGTATCCACCCACGACCGGTCATAAACATTGCAGTTGAAGGATGAACAGAGTAGTCTATGGATAATCGCGTTGCAGCTACGTTAGGCATTCCGCTCTCAATCAGTGCCAGCAGGCAATTGTTCTCGACTCTAATCTGCATATTTCCTCTTCTCGCACTCACATCACGACCCGCCTTTACCGCCATTATGACTGATGACGAGGCAGTGCTGAAGCCGAAGACGGGCCTTCTCGGAGATAAAGAAGTGACCATGAATGCGGTTGAGAACTAGGCATTCAATGAGTCCCATGAAGATGCTAAAAGCGAGGGTGCCCTCATTCCAGCCAACCGTGGTCCTCGTCGCAGAAATGGAAACCAACTCTGCCTTCCACGTCTAAGCTATCCCCTTCGTCTTCTTAGTATAATGTCTGCATTCGTTTGATCTCAGCAGTGCAGTTTACAATGTACCTGAACTGGTTTTTTCAATCTACAACACTTTATATCAATACCGAGCAATGCTACACCATTACTTCCAACACTTGTATCACGTTGATGCAGGTCAGGATACCAGAAGTTAGCGTCGCAGCACCACTTTATTTACTTGTGCAAACATTCCCATTTATGTGTAATTTAGATTTGCCCTCTTGTTTGACTCGGTCAATTCTAGCGGCAGGCCAGTGTTCGATCCTCTGTTTGGCCGCTCATTGTGAGGGTCGCAAAAGGGAGGGAGTTCCTGGATTGCGTACTTTAAAAGAATAAGAAGGCGAGGAAGGGAAGCTAAGGGGGTGGGATAGCACGCAGGAAAAGGGGTTACTTGGAGACAGAAGGGCCGCGACTCATTGGACCGGCAAATTCCGCATCACTTCAGAGGTACTGTGAGTTAAAGCGACGACCGTACTGCAACCAATTTTGATCAAAAGGTCAACCACATATCTGGTTCAGAGCTTGCGCCTAATAAAAGTATGTTTGCTTTAAGGATGAAAGAAGAAAACAAGGAAATTGCCTAACAAGATACTTGAGTAAATGTTCGTTGGCGCTGGAGCATAATCCGCCTTCCTAACTAAAGTCCGCGTTAGCTAGCACCGATAGAAGCGTCCAGAATCCCAAATGAATTGGGTTGCTTATGAAGAGTGCCCCAGGCAATCGGTTACAGTTCCTTATTAAGAAGCAGTACTACGTTCGAGTGGGCGAAGAGCTCGTCTAGCATCTTGAACCAAGTCAAGACAGAATCTGGGCACAAAATGTGCTGATCGGTAAGGTGAAAGAAGACAGTTAGGCATTCTCATACGACAAGGCAAGATGTAGAGGTTTGCTGACACCAAATCTCTGCAATGGCACCAACTTTGCAGATAGTATGAAGCACCTTAGCATTGGATGGAAGGTGTAGTGAGTGACTCTGTTTGGTTGCAATAAACGCCAGCTTAACCCAATAGAAGTTGTGAATGAAGGAATCCTGTGGCTGCAGAGTGAATAGGTTTAGTGAATTCCTACTCAGGTGTAGGGGATTGTGTTTTTTAGTCGAACCCAAAGCATAAGGCCTCCTTCGGGGTTGCAAACACATGGAAGCATTTCCATCATGTCTAGGTTCCTACATTTTCTTTAGTGGACCCGATTTCCATGTGATATGTGCAAGTTATCTTCACTTCTATTTGTAGTAGCCAAGTTGACTACTACCTTGCACCATTTGGATGCAAAGTAAGCCAATAGTTAAATCGAAATCATTATTATTGGCACACACATTTTGTGGCTTGTTTAACTAACAACAAAGTAAATAGAGAAGTTGTACTTAGTGCTAACAGGGGTAGGCGGGATTCGAGTCCTGCCGAACAGCTGTCCTTTTGTCTAAAAAGGCGGTACTACGCCACGTTGGGTTCTGTGCCATGTCATTTGGAGGCCAAGGGCACTGGAGCCACATGACCTACATAGTTAGGTTCGAGTGTGTGGTCTCAGATCTGGTAAAATTGAGGACACAACCACCACCCATGACTTTGCAAAGGCTCAAATTATTGCAAGCTGTTCATTCACAGTTGGATCCAGTTGCTTTCTTGCGAGTACATCCCTTTGCTTCGAGCCAAGTTGTCAGGACGCCGATTGGCAAATGGAGTCGGAAATTCATGGTGGATACAGACTACATCCACTCTCGACATTGACTTGAAGATTGTGAACAATATGCAGAGCTCATCCACTGAATTTGGTGAATGTGAGAGTTTGGAAGAACATTTAAATGACGTGAGGTTGACCTGAAAATTAACATGGAATCAGGGTGGAAGTCTTCTGGTAGTTAGTACCCCTTCATTGGATAAAGGAAGAGGACAAGGCCTGCGATGAGACGAGTTTCTGTGCGATTACACAGTAAGAACATTGAGGTGGGTGATAGGAAGGAGGACCTTTACAAATAAAGCCTAACTGATTTCATCAACTCCTCTTTTCTTGCTGATAATGACAACAGATTTGAATGAAGACACTTTTACAACCAAAACACAAAAAATACTTAATGTATCAGCGAAGGAATGACAGGAATTTACGAGAGGGAATGGGAATAAGCAAGTGACGCTATCATTACAATCTGTTCAAGTTCACGCGCATTAAAGCGCTCGGTGTCGTCGAAGAACAAGGAGAATTGGCGGTTGGTGTACGATGGGCAGGGGATGCAAAAGTAACCAATTGACAGCATTCTGTGCAAAGTCGCAAAACAGACAATGAGATATGAAGAGCAACAACGTCCGTATCGAGACGCAGGACGCATATTTGGGTGTGCCGAAAACCAGTGATAAAGTGCTACCATTAACAGTAAAAGTGAGAGGAGGTCAATCATTAATTAAATGCTCCCTCCACCTCGTGATGCCGGGTAGGGGGTGGTGATAGTGGGGAGGATGAAGAGGAGGTCGACGATGTCGACTTCGATTGCTTCGTCTTCTTGCTATTAACGCTTTTTACACACTGAAAAGAGGTAACCGTCAGCTCTTTATAACAAATAGCTCTTCCAATATGGACATTGAGGCCATCATAATGACAACTGACAGAAATGAGAGGAAGACGCATGGAAGGATATTTAGCACAACGGGAAAGCCGATAAAACGACAACACGAAACCTACCCATGCTCAACCACCAAAGATGATGGTGCAGAAACAGACTTGACAGTCACAGCAAAACGTTTCACCACGAATGTTGGGAATAAGAAAGGCTGTTATTTAAATGCGACCTACTCAAAAGTAACCTATTGGTTCAAGGGTTGCACGCTTTGCAGGAAATTAACACGACCGGATGGCCAACTCGCAGTAACATCGACTCATAAGGTGGATACAATGGGAAATCTGTTGAAACGCACAAGAAACGTGAATCACACTACTAACCTCAGAACGAGTTGTTCAAACATTTACAAGCGTTAGTGAATGATGGCGGGAATGGCTTAAAAAGCTGAATTTTGGTAATTTTTGCATTTAGAATGGTCAAACTACGGGGATCATCAAAACAGTTTAAAGACGGGGAAACGGATGAACTGAAGGCTGCGGCTTTGGAAGGAGATGTGTCTTCTAAAATACCATGGATGCATTGGGGAGCAAAGATTAATTCAATGCATCGGACTTACCCAGAAGTACACACCCGAAGGCGAGAAAGGTCTAGATGGCCTACAACAGCAGGTTTCACAGAATGGAATTCACAACGTAATCCTACCGTCCGAAATCATTTTATATGTCCCACAATGATTGACGCTATGGAAGTAGAGGTCACAGAATGAAGTGGGCAATACTGTGCTTTTGAGGCAGTCGCTCTCTTCCACGTTTACCGCGACACCAATTAAGGCAAATGAACTCCTCCTGTCCAAGTCGCGATGGCAGGTTCGATGAAAATTGACCCCACTAAGGCCACTTATCCCGCTAACACAGCCACTCAACCTGATGGTAACACCACGTCTTGCAAAATCGCTACAAACACTCCAGAGGATGACAAACAGGATAAGAGTTAGATTTGCCAGATTAAAGCTGACTATGGTCGTAAATGTGTCGAAAGACAAAGATTATGACGGTTGACATATTTGATGCTACAGCCGAGCACATCCGGCGACAACAACTAATCAATGCTGTTCCACAAGATTCATAAAGTCATCCAGGCAACGCATAGCAACAGTGAAGAAAGCAAGATAGTTATGAACCCACTCGAAGGCGACGAAGATGACGACCGCATCTACGACGTACCGCATGATAAATAGAATAGAGGAGACAGCAAAGGCTTTCAAAACGATCGCCTACGAGCTATTAGCTGGAGAGCAGCTATGAAAGAAGATTTAACGGAGTTAAAAACACAGGCGAATCCTTTCAAGTTGCTCATCCATCCTCCTACTAACCCTAAATCCAACCAATGCGGACAAATATTTACGACCACCGTCGCCGCAGAGGTGTCTCCTTTGGAAAGGTAGTACGAATGGATGAATCCACCTAACTAACAATGGTGCAACTTTAGCCTCGCACCAACGATACACATGGCAGCATGACCATAGGCAGATCTGATGCCGATAACCATGACGACGATGGGCTATAGGACCATTGAAAGTGGTCATTTTCAAATGCATTAGGTGGCGCATCTTCAAACAGCGATTGAAGTTGTAATAAGGGTTACACTTAGGGCCACGCTGTTGCGGCCGGGTCTCTTTTGACACAGCTTTCCATTTTTATTTAACGCCAGAAGGACAATTCTTGCAATCACTAACATCCGGACAAGAAAATGACCACTGCTGTGACAAACAAATTCCATGCAGGCACTTTGCGAAACAGTCAATTAAGCTCCAGTTGTGACGTTGAAGTTACCCAAGGTGGATGAACGCAACCGCCAGAGCTATTGCAATGATAAAGTCGATAACAAATTAGACACAGATTGACTGCGTGCTGCCCTATTTACGATCTCTAAGCTGAAATAACAACTGATACGAATCGCGAATTCAGAAAAGTGGCTACGAGCACATAAGATCTTTGAAACGACCACTGAAATTAACTAGTTGAAGTTATTGTCGGCACAATGAGAACCGGTTGTCCTGAAGGAGGCTTAACCGCAGTCTCGCAGAAGGCGAGAGAGTCGGAGATTGCGATGGTGTTAAGGAGATGAGAGACGATGAAGGTTGTTTAACGGGTCACGAAGGCGGGCGTCTTATGAGGCGTGTTGTTTGGGACGACAGCGGCTGAGGTGGGGATGAAAGTTTGTGTTAGGAAAGCAGTGTTAGTGGACTGTTAGAGCTGTATGCTAGCACCGCCTGCCAACGGGCTCAGAGGGTCGGTGGAAGAACTCTTCGGCCAGGTGGTCCACAGACCAGGCCAGCTTCGCTGACCTACCCATCGCAAACAACGCGACATCGCCATCAATTTACCGGAGACCTGAACGGTGCCAGGACGAACACACGTTCGGTGGGAGGTGTGTGTGCGCCGTCGGCATGGTGGCCAGTGGGTGGATATTCCTCACTTCTGCAGTGAATGGCACTCAGTGATTGTCGTCGACGTGTGGCACTGGGAGGGTGAGGAGCCTTTTGTTACAGTCGTGCCCTCCATCAATGTCTTTCATCACTGCGAGTGAGGCAACCCTGTGGCGGGAGGAGGCACGGGTGCAGGCAGTGCTTTGGAGGCTAAAAGAGGTTTTCCACTTCCAAATGTTACCCCTAAGATGCCCTCCCTAGACTTAGTGTTAAATGTACTAGCCATGGCAGTGTACGGTATTGCCCCAACTCCGATTTCCTTCCTGATTGCCCTTGGATGCCTACACTACGGGCTCCGCGCTCCTTATCGGGACTACTTTTTGTTGGTATGCACAACCTGTATCTCTTATCACCAAATCGTTGTAAGCAAGTCTATTGTTTGGATTTAAGGTAGTAATGATTTTGCACGGCTGTTAAAGTTTGTGGTTTCTGAGACGGTGCAGCCACTACAATTGGGTGAGGCCGCTCGACAGAAGGAGACAAAGACCGTCGAGACAACATCATGTGACTGGGGTGCGAGTAGTGGGACCGCCGGAGGAGGAGGAAGAGGAGGAGGAGGAGACGACGGCTCACCAATCGATAGTGCAGAAAGAGGAGGCAGGGGTAGGGGCGACCAAAGCTCACTGCTTACTTGGGTCCACTGTACCTACACTGGGGCTGTTTTGAATCCCTCGGTAGGGCTACTTATTCACCAACCCACTGACTCGGTGATGACAGCGCCCTGAGCCAGCCGATATGAGGACTGGGAGTGGAGGTGGGGAAGAGCAATAAAGTGGTAGCTTTGTGTGTGCGTGTAGAGTAGCTGGAAAGGTGAGGAGAAGAAAAGGAGGAGGAGGCGTGGAAGTGGTTAGGAGTCCCTAATCTTCTCACCATAAATGACAAATAAATGACAAGATTATAAGTACTGAGGCGCTGCAGCGGCAGCAGCAGAGATGGAAACTGGACACTAGTTAGGAAGAGTGGGATAGTGGGAGGAGGGGAGGGTAAAAATGGCGTTCGTTTTAGAATTCAAAAGAGTTAAGCAAGTTAAGCGAGGTGATAGCGAAAGGGCAGTCCATGCTTCTGACGTCAGGCATTTCACCAAATACGGGGTGAAAACCTCCATCTGGCACTGTGATCCATTCATCAACTTAAAAATGCACTTTGTTGCATCTTATGTCAGTGACTGAAGTTTCGAAGTGAAACGGACTTCGGTGGATGCAGTAGCGCCACCGACGTGTAGACCAAGCAATAGATCATTTGGAACACATGAAGCAATGTTTCGTGCACGATGTGCACAAGCGGAGTGTCAAGTCTGTGGGATATCGAAACTGTTATGCG